>CANXYC010004281.1:0-40442 GCA_948193065.1 Aleurites moluccanus | reverse complement strand
TTTTTTTTTTTTTTTTTTTTTTTTTTTTTTTTTTTTTTTTTTTTTTTTTTTTTTTTTTTTTTTTTTTTTTTTTTTTTTTTTTTTTTTTTTTTTTTTTTTTTTTTTTTTTTTTTTTTTTTTTTTTTTTTTTTTATTTATATTTTTTTTTTTTTTTTTTTTTTTTTTTTTATTTTTTTAAATTAATTTTAATAAATTTTTTGGTTTGCCCAAATTTTTTTAAAAGCCATATTTAATTTTTTTTTTAATTTATTATTTTTTTTTTTTTTTTTTTTTTTTTTTTTTTTTTTTTTTTCTTTTCATTGGACTTTGGTTAATCACTAGTGTTTTTAAGTTCAAATTTCAATGATGGATCATTTTGAATCTTTGATTTAATTTAGGAGTGCTTTTTTTAGACTGCGCTTGATCTCAATTGATGCATAAGTTTGCTAGATAATATCTATCGTCGATTAAAAACAAATATTGGGATGTTATTACAAATTTTAAATTCAAGTATGCTTCAATTGGAAAAAAAATGCATGAACGTTAAACATTTTTTTTATAATTGGGAATTTTCATAGAGAAATGGTCAAACACTCAACTCCTCTCTTAGACTAATTAAAGTAGATACTACTAGACTTGAAACAAATTATTTTATTAACTGAACTAACTAATAACACAATGTAGATTGCCAACAAGTAATGCTTAAAGTAAATGCTAAAGCCAATTGATTGCCTACAGGCCCTGAAAACACTTTGCATTTATCAAAAATATTGGCTATGTTGCTTCTGCACTTGAACTGCCTTGTTAACTTAAAATATGTCTTTGGGCCCTGATATGCATCATATATTGGGTACTTTCCCTATTGTTCATGATATGATTCTTGAGTAATATAATCCATTTAGGTATGCATTTATTGGTGTTTATTTGGTGGTTTTCGATTTAGGTTTTATATTGAGTTGCATGTTATACTTGCATACATAATCTAGTAGTAATGCATTTTTCAGTACTGTAATAAATTTAGATTTGAATCCTCTGTTCGCTGATGCTCAAAAAAAAAAAAAAAAATCGAGTGGCATGTCATGATCTTAGTGGTAGCAAAGAATGGCCCTACTAGATCAAGTTGCCTGCTTGCTTCATTTTGACATGACCATCTACCTCAACTTGATTTTATATTGATAGTATATGGGACCTAAAGCCTCCTTTAAGTAAGTTTCTCTTCTTTGGGAAGACAACTATTTTCTGAAATTTTGGAGCGTTGAGGCATTAGATTGGGCAATCTTAAGTTTATATATATGTATATATTGATATTATCTTATTTTTTTTAGTAAATATGCAGTCACAAAATTTTCATGTGATAAGAATAAGATTAATAATTCAAGAATCAAATCTTTTTATTTTATATAATCAGTAATAGGGATGAAGACATATGAGGGTCCAAGAGAACCTGAGCTATCCTAGAAAAAAAAATCTTATTAATTTATAAAATAATTTTCACCTGATTCACTCAAGTCTAATTTTTTATATAAAAAAAATTTTCTTGATCCACCAAAACCTAATTTTTTACATATAAAAATAAATTAATTATAAATTTTGTATATGCACTTTTAAATTTTGTTATTTTATTATCTGAATAATTTTTTTTATTCAATCGAATATTTGAACATACATCAATATAGTGCTTCTGACCGGTTTATGCTTGCCTGAGTGCTGACTAGGCATTTTAGGTCTTTCTTTTTTACTGCCACATCATATTTGCATAGAAAAAGTAAGTAAAAAATACCAATATGCCTTTACAAGACCAAATGACCTATGTTCTTTGCTCTGCATCTCTTTATTTTCAGACCCTCTTCCTCTTCCTCAGGCCACAACCATCGTCATCCCATTTAATTCTTATTTTAAACTTAGATGGTGGATTTTGATGGAGAAGAAAAAAAACATCTTTTGCAAAATACAATTCTAAAAGATGAAAATCCACATTCACTTAGAAATTATGTGGATTCAAATATATTTTTCAATAACAAAATACTAAAAATTTTCCTCAAAAAATATAAAATTAACCTGTAATTTGGTCCCTTCAGGGCACCGAATCCACTTTTCAAGCAAATGGATTCTTACCAGCCTCTGCCTCCACTTTCAAAACTCTCCCTTTAAACCTTCTAGATAACCCTTTAATTAGTTACTTAGCCTCCTTCAAATAGTTTGTACTAGAGCCATAAAACCCTAGCACAAATTAATTCTCTTTCGCTCCTCTTTTGGCCACCGCCGCCACCTCATCTATTGTCAAAATCAAAATCATAATTGACAACAAGCAAAGTTTCATCAATATCAAAGACCCAAACGTCCTTCCCATCGTCGGTAATCTTGACAGCAGTGAAGATAAGCGAATCAAAAGTGACAATCTCAGAGTAAGAGAGGTAACGTTCTCCAATCATATAATATTGGACGAAATCTGGGTGGAATAGTGGGTAAAAGTGGAGGAGAAGAATAATTATTGAGTAAAGAAATCTAGGTGGAGAAGTGGGTGACTGTAATACCCTAGAAAGTTCTAACATATATGCATGAATTAGTTCTCAGTATGTGGTTCAAAAGTCTTGAAATAATGGGAAATAATTTTAGAGACACGGTTAGAAAGCGAATCAATTACTTTTTCAGAAATCGACGGTGTCAGGAACACTGTCGAGAAATTAGCAATCCGATCAACAGAAGAATTTTTGAAGTTGACCAGGGGATAAAAGATCACCATAAAGCATGTATAATTTTGGTAAAAAGAAAGAAGTGAAAATCATTTAGGAACACTGAAAAAGTAACCTATGGCAAAATCATAAATAAAAAAAACCTTAAGGTGAATAGTAAAAATTGGTCCGTCAGAGTTACAGAATGACTCTGAAATCATTTTTATAAATACGTATAAATTAAAATAAGCTTATTGACTCACTACATTGAAATCCAAATCCTGGCAGAATTATCAGAATATATTACAGAAGAAATTGGAGTCAAAGTGTAACTTATATAAGTTCGGAGATTAAGTTATAATTTGTCAATTGATTTTTGTATATATTACAACACTTAGACAAAATTTCCATCATTTTCTTCTTTGCTTCATGGTGGCCAAACCAAGCTCCATCATTTCCCACCCATTTCTTTTTCATTCTTCACCAAATTTCCTTAAGTAAATTGATAGAAAACTTGTTTATTCACTTAGTTCTTTCCATTTCTATCATTAATTTTCAAGAAAGAGCAAAGGAAATCAAAGATATTTGAAAAGAAAATTTCGGCAAGAACATCACTTTGAGGTAAGGATGTATTTTGTTTGAATTTATGGTTCAATTAGATGATTTTAAGCTTCAATTAGATGGGTTTTATGGTTAATTGCATCAATTGATGCAAATTGATAGAAATCCCTAATTTCCCTAACCTAATGAAAGTTGTTTATCTTAGCTATTTGAATTAGTATCAGTTAGTGTTAATTGATATTAGAATATATCAATTGGAGGTTAATAGGTAACTAATTGATGGATTGTTTGATGTAGAACTCAAGTTGTGGCAAGATTGCCCTATTTGGCTTCACTGGTGATTTGTGATGGAATTCAATTTTCCAAAGCAATTTGGAAGTTTAGGTGAGTCTTATATGCATCCTTTAACATGCCTATTATGTTAGAATTAAAATTGAAAACCATGTATGAAAGCTACTTTTGGCCGAAACCAAATCACTATTCATATTGCCAAATTTTGTTTGATTTTTGTCTTGAATTCCATAGCCATTTTGATCCAATTTGATGTTGTTTAATCTTGTTTCTTTGATGCCTATTGTATAATTGCAAATGTGGCTTGTTGTTGGTTGAATTGGGCAAGTCAAATTTGCACCTAAACCTAACTTATTGGCTTGCCATTATATGCCCACCAAGTGTTTGTGAAAATGCCTAGTTCATTTTATCTTTGGCTATTGTTTGTATTCCATAGGCCTACCATTTGAATGTTATTGTCGCCAGTGACGTTGGCATGCTAATTGGCCTACAATTTTCCTTTACCGAGCCAACTTTTGTTCCATGTCCTTGTTGATTACCAAACCACTTGTTGTTGTTCATATGTCATCTACTGCTATACTACTGATTCTATTGATAACTGATTGATTGATATTAAGCTTATTGATATGGAGGATGCCATTATTGCATAATGGTATCTATTGATATGTTATTTCCTTATATTGATCTGAATGTGGCTTGACAGAGCTACCGCTCTGACAGGGTAGCGGGAAAATATTATTGGCGATGTGCACATTGTATTATTGGTGTCCTAGCTAGGAGGAGTTATGGTCCTGGCCATAAGATATAAGACTTGATCAGTCTTATTCTCATTGATACTGATATGCTACTGGAGACTGTATGTTCGCATATAGCCCATACTTATTCTATTGGAGATTGTATGATTTCATACAGTCCATCCATTTATCTATCTTTCCATATGATACCGAGCCTATGCTTTGTTCTTTAGTTATTCTGTAATCTGTTACTGATTCTGTATACTGTTATCTGACCTATTGGCACCATTGCTCCATTATTACCTACTATTTATTTGATGATACATATAGATTCATTGAGTATCTTATATACTCACCTTTTCTTTGTTTACCCCTTTCAGGAGAGGAGAAGATTACAAAATCTTGTCCTCTGTCATCCGAGGATTTCTGCTAGTTATTCTGATGTATATATTTTGATTCTGTATTATTATTTTGATGTTCATAATCTAGTTATTCCATGGGGGTATGTATGGGTTAGCTAGGAAATGAACATGTATATATTTATGCATCTGATGATAATTGATGATATATGATGAGTATATGGTATGTTAGTACAATTGTTACAGCCAATTGCAGTAAATTACAGAATGAATTACAGAATAATAGAATGTATGGTAACTAAGTAAAATGAATAATATATTGTGGTTTATAGATTATGCATATGATACTGGGTTCTACGGGTGCCGGTCGCCATTGACATCTCCCACATCCTAGGACCATCGCGATTTAGAAACGGGTCGTGACAAAAGTAGTATCAGAGCTCTAGGTTACAAACTGTGAAATTTAGGTTACAGATGAATAGTACTTGATTTACAAAGGAATAGTGATTAAGTACAGAATGGGATAAAATTAAGTATATCATGGAGCATAGGATTTCCTTTGACGTCTTTTGTTGTTATCGTCAGTTATATGTTATTATTCTGCATTTCTGTTATATTCTGAGTATGTTTTTATTTTTTCTGACAGATTACAGAGATGTCTGATGATAGGGACAAAGATACATGTGAGGCAGAGGTTGCCTCTAATGAGTCCTTGGTGAGGGAGATATCAGTTTCAGAGGGTTCGTCTAGATCCCGACAGACTTCAAAGGATACAGAGAGGGACGATGACCCCTGGAGAGTGAAGATGATGAGGGGATTGATAAAGTTACGTAGAAAGATGGTTGATTTGAGGCGGGAGTGTCAACATGTACCTCCACCACTAGCTCCAGCAATAGCGTCTCCACCTGTAGTACCAGAGGCAATTCCAGTGGCATCGACTCTTGTGCAGCCGGTAGGGGTTCGTAGGAAGCCTGCTATACAAAGAGGCCGTAGACTGATTAAGGAGGGTGGTGTATCGATGTTTAGCTTTCTGAAGCTAAACTTGCTTGAGTTCAAGGGAGATAGAGGTAGTGAACCTGTGGATTTCTTGGAGGAAGTAGGGAAGGTAGTGAGGAGACTACCATGTTCTGAGTTTAGAGTTGTTGAGCTTGTTGGGCTATTACTGAAGAGGAAGGCATGGACTTGGTTTTCTAGGAGGATGGAGCTCAGGTTTTATGGTGAGCACCCACCTACCTGGATTGAGTTTCGACGGGAGCCTATTGATGAGTTTATTATAAAGGGGTGAAAACCCGTAACCTGATTAGGTTTGAGAAGTTAGAGTTAGGAGACAGATCTATTGAGGAGTATGCGGAGGAGTTTATCAGGTTGAGTAGGTATACTACTCATATTATTCCAACAAAGACTGATTTGATCAGTAGGTTTCGGAGGGGTCTTCATGCTGCATTTCATAATGCTCTATTGGCTACTGAGTTTACTTCTCTGAAGGCAGTGATTAATAAGGTCACACAGATGGAAAAGAAGTATAAGACAGAGAGGGCTAAGAGGGACCAAAAGAGGAAAGGATGTCCTGGATCTCAGATTAGGAGGGGGGAGAGTAGCTCCTAGCCTAGGTAGACAGAGCCAGTGCCACGGTTTGATCAGAGATCTATAGCCAGTAGTCAGAGGAGGAGGATTCAGAGTAGGGGACTGTCAGTGGTTCAGTCAGCACCTGCCTATTCTCAGGGTTCGTCAAAACCAGCTACACAGACACCCAACATTCCTAGTTGTGAGTTTTGTGGTCAGAGACATGAAGGAGAGTGTTGGAGACAGATGGGTGCTTGTTTGAGATGTGGCCAGCAGGACCACTATGCTAACAAATGTCCATTGAGGGCTGAGCAGCAACCATCTATTATGGTTTCTCAGCCAGCGGGTGCAGATGAGTCAGAACATGGGCAGAGAGGCTTCAAGTAGAGGCAGAGGCAAGGGAGGACAGGCTCCCAGTGGTAGTCAGGCTCCAACTAGTAGGGGTCAAGGCAGAGTATTTGCAGTCAACACCCAGGAGGTTTAGAGATCAGACAGCGTGGTTACAAGTACTATCTTGATTCAGAATAAGATTGCAAATGCTTTATTTGATTCGGATGCTACTCACTCCTTTGTATCACCACACTTTACACCTAAATTGAATAAAGAAAGGAAATTATTAGATGTGCCTTTGATGATTGCTACTCCTATAGGTGATAGTGTTAATATGGATTATTACTATCCTGACTATGTTATTGAGATTGATGACAATATTTTACGTGCTGATTTGATTGAGTTGCCTGTATTAGAGTTAGATGTTATTTTGGGTATGGATTGGCTGGCGAGGCACTGAGTTTTTATTGACTGTTATCTGAAGAGGGTTAGATTTCAGCCTGAGAGGCAGCCAGAGTTTGAGTTTCAGGGTGATATTTGGGAGTTTCGAGTTAATCTGGTTTCTGCTATCCAGGCTAGGAGGATGATTGGGAAAGGTTGTTCATCCTATTTAGCACATGTAATAGATGTGCAAAGGTCTTCTGTACAGCTTGATCAGATACTAGTAGTTCAGGAGTTTCCTAATGTGTTTCCTGAGGAGTTGCCAGGATTGTCCCTTGATAGGGAGATTGAGGTGCATGTTGGCACTGACCCAATATCTATTCCTCTATACAGAATGGCTTCAGCTGAACTGAAGGAATTGAAGGTGCAGTTATAGGAGCTATTGGATAGAGGGTTCATCAAACCGAGTAGTTCTCCTTAGGGTGTGTTTGTAAAGAAGAAAGATGGCTCTTTGAGGATGTGTATAGATTATAGGCAGCTGAATAAGGTGACAGTGAAGAACAAGTATCCATTGCCTCAGATAGATGACTTGTTTGATCAGCTATAGAGTGCTAGCCATTTTTCGAAGATTGATCTGAGGTCTGGGTATCACCAATTGAAGATTAAGAAGGGTGATGTACCTAAAATTGCTTTCAGGACTCGATATGGGTATTATGAGTTTTTGGTATTGCCATTCGGGTTAACCAATGCACCAACTGCTTTTATGGATTTGATGAACAGAGTGTTCATGTCATTTTTAAATAAGTGTGTCATTGTATTCATTGATGACATACTTATCTATTTTAGGAGTGAGAAGGAGCATATGGAGCATCTGAGGATTGTATTGCAGACACTTCGGGAGCATCAATTGTATGCCAAGTTATCTAAATGCCAGTTCTGACTAACCGAAGTGTGTTTCCTTGAGCATGTGATATGCAATGATGCTATTAAAGTGGATCCTCAGAAGACTGAAGCGGTTGCTAATTGGCCTCAGCCTACCAGTGTTTCAGAGGTTCACAGTTTTCTAGGTATGGTTGGGTATTACATGAGGTTTGTGAAGGATTTCTCTAGGATTGCAGCTCCATTAACTAGATTGATGCAGAAACAGGAGCGTTATGTATGAACTGATGAGTGTGATTGCAGCTTTCAGACTTTGAAGTATTGCCTCACCAGTGCTCCAGTGTTGGCATTGCAGTAGAGGGGAAGAAATTCAATGTGTATTGTGATGCTTCTCGGATTGGATTAGGATGTGTGCTGATGCAGATTGGTAAGGTAATTGCTTATGCTTCTCATCAGTTAAAAAAGCATAAAGCAAATTATCCGACGCATGATTTGGAGATGGTAGTTGTTATATTTGCATTGAAGATTTGGAGACACTACTTCTATGGATCGAAATATGAGATATATACTGATCATAAGAGTCTACAGTATATATTTTAGCAGAAGGATTTGAATCTTCGGCAGCGCAGATGGGTGGAGTTACTTAAGAATTATGACTGTGAGATCCTTTATCACCCGAGTAAGGCCAATGTAGTGGCTGATGCACTGAGCAGGAAATCGATGGGCAATCTGGCTCATATTGTAATTGGCAGGAGACCATTGATCTGTGAGATGAGAGAGTTGGCAGATTTGGGAGTGGAGTTGGATTTGGGATTCCAGGATCGGAACTAGGCTTTGATAGCCCAATTTCGGATGAAGTTACTGTTGCTTGATGATATTAAAGTGGCTCAGGATAGGGATCTTTATCTACTGAAGCTCAAGGGAGAGGTACAGAATGGGAGGATGACAGAGTTTACAGTGGATGATGGCGTACTAAAGTGTGGGAAACGCATGTGTACCAAATTTTGATGGGCTTAGGGATCGGATTATGAGAGAGGCTCACTATTCAGCATACAATGTACATCTAGGGATTACCAAGATGTACCATGATCTGAGAAATGTATATTAGTGGTCTGGGATGAAGAGATATGTGGCTCATTTTGTGTCTAAATGCTTAGCTTGTCAGCAGGTTAAGTTTGAGCATCAGAAGCCATCAGGGTTGCTTCAGGAGATTGAATTGCCAGAGTGGAAATGGGAGCTGGTTACTATGGATTTTGTAGTGGGTCTACCAAGGACTTCGAGGGGTTATGACTCCATATGGGTGATTGTAGACCGCCTGACAAAATTTGCTCATTTTTTGGAGGTTAAGACTAGTTACACGACAGCTCAGTATGCACAGTTGTATGTGGATAAGATTGTGCGACTTCATGGAGTTCCTTTGATGATTATTCCAGACAGAGGTACACAGTTCACTTCTCAGTTTTGGTAGAAGTTTCAGGAGGCTATGGGTACCCAGTTACGGTTCAGTACTGCTTTCCATGCGCAGACTAATAGGTTGTCGGAGAAGACAATCCAGACTTTGAAGGATATGCTTAGAATATGTGTTCTGGATCTCAAAGGTAACCGGGATTATTATCTACCATTGATTAAGTTCTCCTATAACAACAACTACCACTCTTATATTGATATGGCTTCATTTGAAGCACTATATGGTAGAAAATATAGATTTTCAATGTGTTGGGTGGAGTCGGGAGAGAAGCAGCTTGAGGAGCCAGAGTTGATCAAGAAAACCATGGAAAAGGTGCCTATGATAAGAGATCGGATGAGGACTGCCTTCAATAGGCAGAAGAGTTATACTGATCCGAAGAGGAAAGATGTACATTTTGCAGTTGGTGATCATGTCTTCCTTAAAGTCTCACCGATAAAGGGTATTATGAGATTTGGGAAGAGAAAAAAGTTATCACCAAGGTTTATAGGCCCATTTGAGATTCTTGAGAAGATAGGTAATGTGGCCTATAGATTGACTCTTCCACCTAATATGAGCTACGTACATCTGATTTTTCATATCTCGATGCGCGGAAGTATGTGTCTGATCATCATACATATTGGAGGTTCAGGATGTGGGTCTCAATGAGAACTTGTCTTATGAGGAGCTACCAGTAGAGATAGTTGATCAACAAGTCAGACAGTTGCGGAATAAAGAGATTCCAATGGTTAAAGTGATTTGGAGGAACCAGTCCATAGAAGAGTGCACTTGGGAGAGTGAGCAGGAGATGAGGAGCAGATATTCATTCCTGTTCCGGTAGTGAGGTATGTAACTATTTAAATTCAATGATG
Organism: Aleurites moluccanus; assembly: GCA_948193065.1. Lineage (NCBI taxonomy): Eukaryota > Viridiplantae > Streptophyta > Magnoliopsida > Malpighiales > Euphorbiaceae > Aleurites > Aleurites moluccanus. Next base: position 30,377 of record CANXYC010004281.1, on the reverse strand, counting down.
AATTTATTTGTAAAGGGTAGAATATAATACCCTAAAAAGTTCTAACATATATGTATGAATTAGTTCTCAGTATGTTATTCAAAAGTCTTGAAATAATGGAAAATAATTTTAGAGACACAGTTAGAAAGTGAATCAATTACTTTTTCGAAAATCGGCGGTGTCGGGAACACTACAGAGAAATTAGTAGTCCGGTCAACAGAAGAATTTCTGAAATTGACCAGGGGATAAAAGATTACCATAAAGCATGTGTAATTTTGGTAAAAAGAAAGAAATGAAAATCATTTAGAAACACTGAAAAAATAACCTATGGCAAAATCGTAAATAAAAAGAACTTTAAGGTGAATAGTGAAAATTGATCCGTCGGAGTTACAGAATGACTCATGAAATCATTTTTATTAATAAGTATAAATTAAAATAACCTTATTGACTCCCTACATTAGAATCCAAATCCTGACACAATTGTCAGAATAAATTACAGAAGAAATTGGGGTCAAAGTATAACTTATGTAAGTTCGGAGATTAAGTTGTAATTTGTCAATTGATTTTTGTATATATTACAACTCTTAGACAAAATTTCCATCATCTTCTTCTTTGCTTCTTGGTGGCCGAACCAAGCTCCATCATTTCCCACCCATTTCTTCTTCATTCTTCACCGAATTTCCTTGAGTAAATTGATAGAAAACTTGTTTATTCACTTAGTTCTTTCCATTTATATCATTAATTTTCAAGAAAGAGCAAAGAAAATCAAGGATATTTGGAAAGAAAATTTCGGCAAGATCATCACTTTGAGGTAAGGATGTGTTTTGTTTGAATTTATGGTTCAATTAGATGATTTTAAGCTTGAATTAGATGGGTTTTATAGTTAATTATATAAATTGATAGAAATCCCTAATTTCCCCTAACCTAATGGAAGTTGTTTATTTTAGCTATTTGAATTAGTGTCAGTTAGTGTTAATTGATGTTAGAATATATTAATTGAAGGTTAATAGGTAACTAATTGATGGATTGTTTGATGTAGAACTCAAGTTATGGCAAGGTTGCCCTATTTGGCTCCATTGGTGATTTCTGATGGAATTCAATTTTTCAAAGCAATTTGAAAGTTTAGGTGAGCCTTATATGTATCCTTTAATATGCCTATTATGTTAGAATTGAAATTGAAAATCTTGTATGAAAGGTCACTTTTGGCCGAAACCAAATCACTATTCACATTGCCATGTTTTGTTTGATTTTTATCTTAAATTCTATAGCCATTTTGATCCAATTTGATGTTGTTTAATCTTGTTTTTTTGATGCCTATTGTATAATTGCAAATGTGGCTTGTTGTTGGTTGAATTGGGCAAGTCAAATTTGCATCTAAACCTAACCTATTGGCTTGCCATTGTATGCCCATCAAGTGTTTGTGAAAATGCCTAGTTCATTTTGTCTTTGGCCTATTGTTTGTATTCCATAGGCCTACCATTTGAATGTCATTATCACCAGCGACGTTGGTATGTCAATTGGCCTATCGTTTTCCTTTGTCGAGCCAACTTTTGTTCCATGTCCTTGTTGACTACCAAACCACTTGTTGTTGTTCATATGCCATCTACTGCTATACCACAGATTCTATTGATAACTGATTGATTGATATTGAGTTTATTGATATGGAGGATGCCATTATTGCATAATAGTATCCATTGATATGTTGTTTCCTTATATTGATCTGAATGTGGCTTGACAGAGCTACCGCTCTAACAGGGTAATGGGAAAATACTGTCGGCAATATGCACATTGTATTATTGGTGCCCTAGCTAGGAGGGGTTATGGTCCTTGCCATAAGACCTGATAAGTCTTATGCTCATTGATACTGATATGCTACTAGAGATTGTATGTTCGCATATAGTCCATACTGATTCTACTGGAGATTGTATGATTTCATACAGTCCATCTCTTTATCTGTCTTTCCATATGATACCGAGCCTATGCTTTGTTCTTTGGTTATTCTGTAACCTGTTACTGATTCTGTATACTATTATCTGACCTTTTGGCACCATTGCTCCATTATTACCTACTGTTTATTTGATGATGCATATAGATTCACTGAGTATCTTATATACTCACCTTTTCTTTGTTTACCCATTTCAGGAGAGGAGTAGATTGCAGAATTCTGTCGTTTGTCATCCGAGAATTTATGCTAGCTGTTCTGATGTATATATTTTGATTATGTATTATTAATTTCATGTTCATAATCTAACTGCTCCAGGGGGTATGTATAGGTTAGTTAGGAAATGAACATGTATATATTTATGTATCTGATGATAATTGATGATACATGATGAGTATATGGTATGTTAGTACAACTGTTATAGCCAATTGCAGTAAATTACAAAATAAATTATAGAATAACAGAATGTATGGTAACTACGTAAAATGAATAATATATTGTGGTTTATAGATTATGCATGTGATATTGAGTTCTACGGGTGCTGGTCGCCATTGACATCTCCGGCATCCTAGAACCGTCGCGATCCGGAAATGGGTAGTGACAATAACAGTGGAAAAGGAGAATAATTATTAAGGAAGGAAATCTGGGTGGTGCTCTGAGTTGAGAGAGGGAGCGCAGATGGTGGCCACCAAACACAAAGAGAGAAAATGGATGAAATCAATTAGATAAACTCTTCGGCAAATAGTGAGATGATGATTTAAATTTCTTCTTAAGTTCCGCTGAAATCAATCTTAATCCCTAAACCTTCAATTTTTATGGTGAAGAGAGTAAGAAAATAAGAAGGTAACAGATGAAGAGATAGAATGGACTATGAATAGAACAAAATGATGTTTTTACAATAAAGATATTTTAGTCTTTTTGCTTTTACATATGATGTAATGTGATCTATTAATGAGCTCCACATAGTTGATTTGACATTCTTGTGACTAGAATATGGCCATAATCACTACATTAATATAATTTTATAAAATTGAGATACTTGATTAAAGAAAAAAATGTTCAGACATTAAAATAAAAAAATCGAAAAATTCAGATACCAAATTTGTAATTAATCCTATAAAAATTTTATTAACTCACTCAAAATTAATTTTTCGGCTTTATTTCTAATCAATAGAAATGCAACACATGAATATTTAGTATAATTGAACTCAATTACAAGCTCAAATATCTTAATTACCAGTGTTAATACATGCAAATATAAATAACAAATTAAAGCGATGCTTCCTAGCTTGTGTTAGAGTGATACAATTATTAATGAGTGGAAATTCAATCTCTAAATGAAAAAATTAACATGTGATATCATTTTATTGCAATAAAAAGAAAACAATAATGTCACTATATAATAATGGGTGGCAGTATCTTTTTTAAATCATTGTCTTCTAATATTTTTAGTTTTTACCAAATAAGAAAAGCATATCAGAGTCTCTCAGATCTTTAGGTGAAACACCCCTTTCATGGTGAACAAGTTCTGTTTAAAGTAAAGTAGAAATTAGACACTTTAATAAATTATCTATTCCCCATTGTACAAAATGTTTGGTATTGCCATTGCATAATTACATGCCTTTAATAGCTAAAGCCCAACCAGGACTTGGCCACCTCTTGGGGATCATTTTCTGAGGATGGGCCATTTGTTTAATTTCTCATGTTTCTCATGCTTATATATTTTTGCTTCTAACTTCAACTTCTGTGACTTAATTCTGAACTAAAAATATGGTTAAATTTAATGCTTTGTTGTAGACATAATGTATGGTCTCCGTACTATTTTCTCCCAAATAAAAAAAGTCCTTATTAGGAGCAGTTTCTAGCAGGACTCACAAAAAAAAAATTACTTTTTTTTTTTTTAAATAATTAACTATGACCCTCAAATTACTCTAAAAACATATCGCTCCTTTTTATTTTTAACGACTCAAATATAACTCTAACTTTAATGAAATCTAACGGCCAGATTGTTAGATTTCATTAACATTAAAAGATATATTTTGACAATAAAAAATAAAAAAGGATGATGTGATTTCAAGGATAAATATGAAAGTTATATTTAAATCTTATCGTTTTTTTTTTCTATTTACTTAGGTCTAATAGGCTGAAATAATAATATGAGCTATATATACATAACAGAAGAAGTCCTTTTATTTTTTTAATATTCCTCATTAAACTAATAACGATTTTATGATTTGAAAAAAAATCCATGTTTTCATAGTAACTAAGATTTAAAAAATAAAATTGTAACATAATAAATCAATAAAATTTTAATTTAATAGTATTAGAGTCATTGTAAAACTATGAGTTCGGATCGCAGTTAAAAACAGGTTAATAAAACGCCAATAACATTATTGTTTAGTTAAACTGAAAAATTTCCCTTAATCTTGTTCAACATTGACCAATAAAATAAGACTTTTATGCGATCAATGAAATTCACATCATCCATTTAATTTATATTATTAGTGTTATTGTTTCGTTTAATCTTCTCAATATCTATATGTTGCAATGATAAAGGAAACATATAATTAGGGATGGCAATGAGCTCTTATTTCCATTCTCATCTTAATAGAAAATCTTTATTTTCATTATCTCTCACATATAAGAATAATTTAGTTTTTATCCCTATCTTCACGGGAATCCTTATCTAAATAAGAATTTATATTTTTCACTTGAATTTTATACTACTAAATTTATAAGTATTTATAAAATTCATAAATAATAATAACTAAAAATAAGAACAAATTTATTTAGAAAATATTAATAAAATTTAGACACATAAAATATCAACCAAACATCATTAAAATGTAAACATATCTAATGTATTAAAAATATTCTGCAATATTATTTAAAAAACATTTAAAAATATTCTATAATTAGTAAAATAGAATTAAAATTTTCATTTTCTTATTTTTAATAAAAGCCCTAATACATAAATATTATATATAAAAGGATAATTAAGTAATTATATTAGGTATATTTATATAATTGTAATATCGGGTCTCTACAGAGATGAGAATAAGGATCCTCGCGAGATGGAAAATATACTCTCCTTCCTCACCCCGTCTGCATTGACATGAGAGAAATACTCATCATCCCAATTTCTATGGGGAAATAAATCGGAGAATCATCACCCCATTTTCTATAAATCTCTACAAAAAATGAAAATTTTCCTCCCTATTATCATCCCTACGTATAATTTCAATTTTGAAAAATGATTTATATGCAATATTTAGGCACAACATATAAGCTATTAATAATTATAAAACATTCTTAACATTTTGTTAGCTAGAAAAAAAAATCGAAAAATCATCAATTTCAGGTGGAATAGACTCTCATATGTATTGGCGGAACTAGAGGGGCTAGGAATAGTCTTAAATACATAAAATTTTTTGATTGGTCCCCCAAAATTCATATATATATATATATGTAAATTTTTTAATTGATCTCCAAAAAAAATTATATATAATTAATGACACTAAAATTACATGTAAATTTTTAATTGGTTTTTCAAAGAAAATTATATATTATTTATGATATTAAAATTTTCTATTAGTTTAATTTTGGTTCTCTCAAATAATACTAAAATTATATATAAATTTTTAATTGATTCCCAAAAAAATTATATATAATTTTTATAATACTATATTTTTTTACTAGTTTAATTTTAACCCCGAATAAAATTTTATGATTATGCCCTTCTCATATGATGTTAATATACCATTCAATTGAAAAGGTGGAAATTAATTATAAATTAAATTGTTAAAACTACTATTAGCAGATATATAAATTCAAAAAATACACATAAAATGACAGAAATTGAAAATGTGGATCTAAAATTTATGAAAAAAAAAATTGTAAGGACACAAATTACTGTACGTCATTGTAATTATTATGATCCTATAAACCAAACTTCTATAAAAAATATTTTTTTATTTAATGATACTGAAATCATAAAATTTTAAAAATTAAGACTTCGTAATACCAATTATGCAAATATGGCCCAAAATACAAAAGGTAATCTCTACTTTCCACTCTCCACTCCACATTCTAGCTGTATTAGAAATGATTCTTAATTTTGGCATTTTTTTTTATAGTTGAAGGTGGTTAGGTTAGTTATTATTATGGTAGTTAGTCTTCACTATATATGCTTGAAGTAGTTATGGTTTAAGAATCAAAATATAAGGGATATTGTGTGAGAAGCCTCTTAGGGATCATGCAAACAAAGCATGAGAGACTGCATGGACCACTAACAAGGAAAAAGAATGAACGGTAGATGGATTAGATAATTAAGTTTTTTTTTTCCCTTTATTTTCTTTTTGACACATGATAAAGAGTAACATATTCCTATGAAAATTCAGATGAGTTTGATCATTCTCCCAAAAAAAAATTTCAATAATATATAAAAAATTTCATTTAGTCCATTTAAATTTAATTTTTTTATATATAATTAATTTTCAATCCACCCAAAATTAATTAAAAATATCATTAGCATATAAAAAAATTTTCATTTGACCCATTTAAATCTAATTTTTTAGATAAAATTAATTTTCGATATATCCAAAATTACTTTCTCGTGACTAAAATTAATACTCATAATTAATTATAGTGGGAACAATTTAAGCTTTTGTTTAAATTTTGAGGCTAATTAATACTTATATATTTTATTTTCTCTTTAATGTTTAATTTTTACACACAAATGATATGTATTTGCAATTCAAATTAAGAGATAAATATAATTTTATTATAATATTTAATGTATAAAAATTAATATGTAATACTTTTTTTTGCCCTTAAAAGAAGAAAATAAAGAAAGATATTAACTAGATCTATAAAGTGGTGGAACTATAGTGGTCATGCATGGGAATAGAGAAAAAAAAAGGACATGAAAAGGAGACTGTAAGATATGATTCGAAATATAATTTTGCTTGGTGGTGAAACTTGGAACATTTTTTTTAGGGATTGCGTAAAGCTCAATGGAGGCTCTATAGGGTTTATAATTGATTAATTGCATGTAAATGAATGGTTCATTTTAAGTTGAGACATCAAATTGTAAAAATGGACCCTTTGGTCCAACATAATGGTCCAGAAAAGAGCAGGCAAGTTTTCCATAACAAGCATGCATCAAGATTTTGCTATTGTATAGATTGCTTCGATTTATTTATTATTATTAACCTTAATTATAGTTATTATATGATAATCACTACGCCCTTACTGCTCTTTTTAGCACAATTAATTATAACAAAAGTTTATCACCTTGCTCTTTATTAGTGTTCTTTTTAACACAATTAGTGATAATAAAAATCTTTCGCATATTTTTTTTTTAAAAGGAAAAAACAAACAAACAAGATTATATCATGTACATTTTAAGATAAAATATTTTACAAATGTTATAGAGAAAAAAATTTAATATCTTCTAAGAGTGATTCTTCAAAATAATGAATATCAAACTCAAGTTTGAATCCAAAATGAGCTAATCAATCTGCATTGTAATTTGTTTATCTGAAAGTATAACTGACATTGGTATTCTAATTTTTACCCAACAATTCCTAAACATTACAAACTAGAGAAATTGCAATATTCACTGTCAATTCTTTGCTCTATGGCATATTTAGGTATATCATAATTTGTTAATATATATATAAATAATCTAAATAATAAATTCATATTTGAATCTCTTTTTTAATAATACTTTAAAAAATAAATATAATTTATCCCTATTTAATAACTTTTAAATGACTTTTGCTAGGGGTATTATATTTATATGGAAAAACTCACATTGATTAGGAAAAAACAACATATTATAAGGTTAATATATATAAAAGGTTTGGCTAATATATTAAAATGTAGCCTATAAATATCGTCTGAGCAATAAATTTAAATTCAATTCCTTCCTCTATATACTAATAAAAAAAAATTATCGATCATTTGAATAACTAGCTATGAGTATTTTCAGTTTGCTCTTTCATGACAGTCATGGTATTAATACTCTTGCAGGCTCACATAATGGATTGAAAAAAATTGAAGTAAATTAGAAAATCAGTTCAAAATAATTTTAAAAAGACATAGAAATTAGTTTTTGTTAATAGAAAATTTGCTAGATTTGGTATACACCTCATGTTTATATGTGTGTGTGTGCTCTCACAATTACATATACTTGAAGGAAGAAAATAATACTATTATATTATTGCTAATTAAATACTAATAGAAAGTAAACAACTTAATTAATTTTGCTAAACCTCAAAGAAACCAATTGAATACAGTTTGGAAGGTAAGGTAGTGATTATACCACAATTTATAATAATTTGGATTTCTTCATAAATCCTAACTTATAATTGTCTAATATTTAGCTAATAATCACTACTTATCTTCTATTTTACTTCAAAATTAAAAACGCAAAATCACATTATATTTATTTATACTTTCTAAAAAAAAATTATATATCAGAATTTTGGCAATATTTTTTTTAAGTTGTTACTGTACATCAATTTTTTAATTAGTAGTAATTTTTTGATTTTGCTATTTATATTAGTTATTAGCAGTAAAATGACTTTATTGCTCAAATATTTTACTACTAATTTTATTATTTGTTATAATATTACTATATTATGAATAATTATAAAGGTTTATTTTTATTTTTTGACAGTAACAAGCATGTTTAACAACAGATGGAATAAGTTGTAGCATTCTAATAAAATTATATAAAATATGTATTTTTTTTTAAAATAAAAATAGAAATAAAACAAAAATACAGCTGTACTAGGTTGGGTTAGACCTGGAGGAACACCTTATCCCATACTGTTAAATGTGCTCGACACCTCGAGTAACCGTCCAACTTCAAATTCTTCATCCAACTAGACCATAGTATCAGCTGTATTTCACTTCAACTAAAAAATCAAATCTCTCTCCTTCAATGGGAAAATTTAAAAAAAAATAAAATTGTTATTTTACATAAAAAAAAGTGTTTTTTTTAAAGGAATTGTAATTAAGCTCTAATAATACTTTTTTTTTTTTTTCTAATAAGTATATCATATCCGAAAACGAAACTAAAAATTTATTTTTGAGTAAGTTGAAATTTAAAAGTTTTTTTTATATAAATATAATTTTCAAAAAATAAATCTTGAGTGGGTCAATACTATTTACAAAATTAAATTTTAATTAATTTTATGAAATTTATAAGATTTTTTAGGTTAAAATAACCGATATCCACATAAATTTAGACTATTTTCATTTTTAATAAAATCGTTGCATATTACTGAGATGAAACGATATAAAGATTTAAGTGAATTTAGATAACTCTAGTTAAAAAAAAATCACATTATCTTAAATAAATTTTTTTATTTGATACACTTAAATTTAATTTTTTATATAAAATTAATTTTTTATTCATTCATAAATAATTTTTTGACTTCGTCTTTTTATAAATTTTTAATAAATTTTGTTAAATTGATAAAAAATTTTATTACAAATAAAAATAAAATGAAAAATATTTAATTTTAAAGAAAATTTCAGAGAGGCTGATTGTAGTTAAAAAAAAAAATTATAGTAGAAAATAGAGAATATATTTCACTTGAATGAGGGTGAAATGTTGGGTGGGAGAGGGTGAAATTTTGGTGGCAACATCACATGCAATGAGTTGGGATTTTATATATTATAAAATTAGTTAGCTGACTCAATGGGATATGGGGGACAGGTGGGTGTGTGTTGTTGAACAACAGCTTAATTATTTTTGCTGATGTGGCAGATTTCTTAGATTTGGTTGATAGATTTACACACTTGGTATGTTAAATTTATAATAAAGCACACCACCGTCCTAACTGTTTTAAGCCTTCTTTCATGTACATTTTGGAGATTGGATTCGAATCTTCTTCCAATTACCTTTTATGTTAAATTTATCAATCAATTCCTTTATTATCAATTATTTAATATAGTTTCTATTTTTTTTTCCAATGAATTTAATAATACAACCTTCGTATTTAATTATTATAATTAAATGTTAACATATATATCGATCGGATTATGAATATCAAATTTTGAATAAAATATAATTGTGAAATTTTAAAAAATTTAATATTTTTTAAAATCAATCGACCTATAAATAAATCTATTCTAATATTTATTTTATAATAATTTTTTTAACGAATATTCTAAAAATAATTATGTAATATAAAATGTATTTATAAAATAATTATTGTAAAAAAATAAATAAATTAATACGAAAATTAGTTGAATAAGAAAAAAATAAGATTTTAATAGAATTATATTTCGTTATAATCATTATCATTTCAAATGATATGTTAAATTACAGATTTATTTTATTTTTAAATTTATTTATTTAATATTATTTTAATTTTAATTTTTAACGCACTCATTAAAAAAATTATTTTATAGTGGCATAAATTATTATCATGAATGAATCATATTATACATTGGTTTTCTAGTTATGCTTTCTTTGAAATTTGAGTTTTATTTTTTTAATAAATATTTTAAAATTTTTTTAATAAAAATAATTATTTCAGATAAAATTTAATTATAAAATAATTATTTTAAATAAAAATAATTAAATTTTAAAAATGAGTTAAATAAAAAATAAATATTTTAATAAATTATATTTAATTAAAATATATTTAAAATATTAACTTACCACTTATTTAATTTATTTATAGAATTATTTATTTAATCTTATAGACTGAATCTTAATCAATTCAAATAATTCCCTTTTGGCCGTAGCTATTGACCTCAACTTAAAAAGAAGAGTAAAAAAAAAAAAAAGCGAAGGTAATAAACAAATGAAGACTCAAGTGAAAGTCCACTAATATAGTACGGCTAATGCAAGGCGCAATACGTGGGCCGATAAATCCGGATAGTTGTGGGCCCTATTTTTACCTCTAGTGTCAAAAATCTTGAATTTGGCGGGTACACAGTCAAGACAGTCTTTGGTTAGTGGTAACTACTTTAAGAAAGTTAGAGAAATACTATTATATATAAGGGTGTATAGATACTTTGTATACTTTCATCGTTTCAAAATATAATCATCTTTCCTTTTTTAAAATTTTAATTTAATAAATAAATATTAAATAAATTTTTTATTAATTAATATCAATATTATTACATATATTAATTATACTTACTATACGTATTTTATTGTTTAGAATAAGAAAGGATTGGACAGTATTAAATTTTTTCTTAATTTTGGTCATTAGACAAGGACTTGATAGCTTATACCTTTATGTGTGCTATACTTGACCAACTTCACTTGGGTTTATACTTGAACTTGGACTAATCATATAAATTTTTTTTTTTATGTAACATTAATTTTATCTATTAAGTACCCAAATGAAACACCATATTAGAGTTTATACTTGGTAATTTCAATCATTCTATGTAATAGTACCAAATAGTAGCCCCACCTAACCCTTTTCCCCCAAATTCAAGCCCACCACCCTCTCATTCAAGGGAGGGAAAAAAAAAAAAAAAGGTACCAAAAGGAAAGAAAACGTTGGGACAGGACCTGTAATCAATGGCACAACTTGCAATTCAAGCAAAGCGGTTTCATACCACCCTTTGGTGTTCCCCTCCTTCATTATTCTCCATCTTAACCCAACCCTCATACCAAAAAAAACCTTTAAATTCAAAAACCCTGAGGGCATTTTAGTCAAATAATGAAATTGATATAAATTGAAGTAAAAAACTTCTTTAAGGTTGAAAGGGTTACCGCCAAGTTGGGTGTAAAATTTAAAAAAAAAAAAAAAATTAAAAAGGGTTTTGGTTTAATTAATGAAGTATAGAACAAAAAACAGCACTAATTAAGGGAGATAATTGAGTTTCTTTCCTTTTTTGAAAATTTCATGCTTTTTTGCATCCATAAATATCAGTCCATTCTTCACCTTCATTTCACATCCCAAAACTCTCCTCCCACAGAAAAAAAATCCCCATTTCTCTTTCTTTTATTTTCTTTATTTTTCCCCCTCTTTAGACCATAGTATAGAGAAATAAATGGCTGTGAAGGGTGCAATTAATATTGTTTCTTTGATTCTGGTTTTGACATTTGCTGAAGCAAGAATTCCTGGTGTTTACACTGGTGGATCATGGCAGAGTGCCCATGCTACTTTCTATGGTGGCAGTGATGCCTCTGGAACAATGGGTACATAAAATTTCCCTTGTTATTTGCTTAATGTACAAATTTTTCATATTTCCTCGAGAGTCAGACGCACAATTACTAAATTGTTAGTCTAATTCGATTCATTATTTAATTATTAGCCCAATCGCGTAACCATTTTTCAAAATTGACCCATGATTGGTTGTTGCAATTTCAATGAAAAATCAAGAAAGCGAAAAAATTCACAATCTAGCAAATCCAATTTCAATAACCCATTTGGGCAAATCGTCTTATTATTCTGCTTTCAATTATTTGCAGGTGGTGCTTGTGGATATGGAAATTTGTACAGTCAAGGCTATGGAGTGAACACTGCAGCATTAAGCACAGCTCTGTTCAACAATGGACTTAGTTGTGGTGCATGTTTTGAACTTAAATGTGCTAATGAACCACAATGGTGTCATTCTGGCAGCCCATCAATCCTTATCACAGCCACAAACTTTTGCCCTCCCAATTATGCTCTGCCTAGCGACAATGGTGGGTGGTGCAATCCACCTCGTCCTCACTTCGATCTTGCCATGCCAATGTTCCTCAAGATCGCTGAGTACCGTGCCGGTATCGTCCCTATCTCTTATCGCCGGTAAACGACCCAGCTCTCTCTCACTCTGTTTACTGTTCTGTTAGCTCCTTTCTTGTTTATTTTGTTTCAAAAATTTTAGGAAAGTTACACATTATAAAATTACTAAAGTGCCCATAGTAAATAATAAAATTTCCAACCTTTCTTTTTTATAGGGTGCCGTGCCGCAAGCAAGGAGGAATCAGGTTCACAATTAACGGCTTCCGTTACTTCAATCTGGTTTTGGTTACCAACGTCGCAGGTGCAGGAGATATAGTGAAGGCGAGCGTGAAGGGTTCAAAGACTGGGTGGATGAGCATGAGCCGTAACTGGGGTCAAAACTGGCAGTCAAACGCTATTTTGGTTGGTCAGTCACTTTCCTTCAGGGTCACAGCCAGTGATAGGCGCACTTCCACTTCTTGGAATATTGCACCTTCAAATTGGCAATTTGGTCAAACTTTCACTGGAAAGAATTTTAGGGTCTAAAATTTTCATTATTTCAAAACTTTCCCTCTTAATATTTTGTTTTTTCAATTTTGTCTTTTTGTGGGGAAAAGTTGAAATAGTAGAGCGTGATGAAGTTGAACTCTTTTTTCAAAGAGGGTCGGCTCAGGGGGTGAGTTTGTATTTTTTATTTTTAATGCGGGGGTAAAAGGTGAAAAAGTGAGAAATATAAGGAGGAGCTGAAGAGGCGGAAAAGTTAAAATATAGCCCGCAGCTTTTATTTCTTTATATATATACCATATAATTTAAATATATTTACAATGAATATTTAGTAACCAATGTTATCTTTTGGTATCTAACTAGTGAATATTTTCTATTGTTTGCAATTTGAGTTGAAAAGAAAAATTAAAAAATTCAAACTCTTTGAATATGAAGCATAATCTCAATAAATAAACTATAATTTCTTTTTAATTCTTTCTATAAAGTTTGTTTTTCTTTACTTTCAATGGATGAATTAACACAAGATTCATGATGATGTTGTGCATGATAAAAGGTGTGAAACAACAACAACAACAACAAAGCAATCCTTCATGTCCAATTTGGATGTTTCTCTATTTTAGTTACTAAAAGTCAAAATATTCCAATTAGACGTCTACGTAATTCATCATTCATGTCTTTGACATTGGAGGCTTACTAGTTATTACTCTCATCGTTATGCCAAAGAAAAAAACAGGAGAAAAAGCCATATGATTTTGCTTATTGTCATTATGGATGCAATCCTGTACATGCTTTAAAATCTCTTGAAGTAAAAAAAAAAAAAAAAAATCATTTTTCAAATGAGTGTCATTAGAGCAGTCATTTTAGATAAAATATAATTATAAAATAGTTATATTAAAAAAAATATAAATAAATTACTATAAAAATAAACTGCACGAGAAAAAAAAAATCGATAAAATTATATTTCATTACAATCACTAAAATGTTATAAGTTAAAATTCATACTTTTCATTTATTTATTTTAATTTTAAATTTATTTATTTAATGTTATATGAATTTTTAAATTTTATTGAGAATACTGTTAAAAAAATCAATAAATATTAATATTAGCGTGTTGACCTGAATTTAATTGAGATTATCTCTCAAAATATAAATAAATAAATGAAATATTATAAAGATATTTTTGGACTAATGTGAAGAAGAGGAAGTAAGATTAAAAAACAAATATAATCTCCATAATTATACAAACTAGTTTGAAAAATACTCATTAAAATACATATATATATTGAATGTCAAACAACATGATAGGTTTTTATATATTTCCCTATTTTTTATATATTTTTCTTATATTAAAATTAAACAATACAATTAAGTAATTAACAAACTGAAATAATAATAAACAACTAATTTTACTTTTCAAATAGAAATTCTAACTTATAAAGTAAGTCAAATTTCAAAAATTATATAATAATCAATCATTAAACTTATAATTTTATTTTAAGAAAATCATAAAAAAAATTAATAAATAAAATTATAAATATTAAATTTTTTTCCTCTATATATTATATAGATCTTTTGTTTCATTTTATTTTTTTTTTAAATTTCATACAGAATAGAACGAGTACACAATTTAAGATCTACAAGTATCTTACAAATTCAATGCATAAATCCATGAAAAACTCTATTCATGGGCTCAGTTTGTAGCCTTCTACTTTCAATTATGGGGCAGCATTTGCCAATCAGATTTTCTTAATTTTAAAATTTTTTTAATATAAAATTATTATTTAATTTTTATAATTTGAAAAATTAATAAAATAATCATTTTATTTAAAAAATTAACTTTTATCCATAAAAAAATATTATTTAATTTTTATTTTTCTTTATTCACACTTAAATTTTTAAAATTTTTTAAAATAAATTATTATTGAATTCCTAAAATTTATTAAAATCAATAAAATAATTTTTTATTTTAAAAAATTAATTTTTTAATATAAAATTTCTTTTTAAAATTTATTTTTTCATCTTTATTTTTTGCATCCAAATATGAGGGGCATCCCATTCTAAAAATATCCTGCATCCCTGCTTTCTCTAATCTTTATAGAAATATGTCCATTGTCCATACTGTTTATTAAAATTATTGAACTGAATATATATATACTAATTAAATGAAATAAAAACATATGAAATAGAAAAAAAAAATATATTAATGCCTTTTCACATAAAAAAAAATTAAATTGATTACACTCGTTATAAGTTCCTTTTTACTAATGTTAAACTAACAAATTCATTAAAAAAAAATTTCCATTCATCAGAACAGAAAAACTACCATGAGAAGTGAAAAAAATCATGCTTTTGGATTTAAATCTATTTAATTAAAAGAAAAAAAATCATACATACAAAATCCATTGTAATTTTAAAACAATTCACCATTAACTTCATTTCATCATTCATGTTCCCTTCACATTCTTGTAGACAGTAGACAACAAGAGCTCCTAAGATGAAATGGGCATGTTACGTCCACTCACATGGCAAAATCTCGCATGTGCATAGGAATTCTGTGAGTTACTGAAGTGTTTCATGGTCCAGGCAAGAAAAATCTTCGGCTATTCAAGAGCAATTGAAGCAACAATAGACAAGTATATTAAAAAGTTCACAAAAAGGTTTTTACACGCAAGTAATATAGTATGAATCCCATTGTACTGTGAGTGCACTATAAGCGAGGCAATAGAATTCTTTCCCAAAAATAATGAGAATATGCAAAGCCAATACCACTACTCGTAAATAGTCAAAGAAAGCAATAAACCATTAACCCAAAACAAGAAAATAGTAGGTAGAGAAACCATATAGAATTCAGATTAAAATTCTTAATCAAGGGTCAAATAGTTTCAGCGTTAACAACACTTCATTTAAACATTTGTTATTTGCATATTTTCACAACAGAGAAGTCGCAGTAACAAAATTTGGACATTTTACAACATTATTTACATTAAATCAGGCGTGTAAACATTATTAGAAGTGAAAGAACAAATAACCGGTGAATAACAAAATTTAGAACTGAATTAACGACAATGATTTAATTGAGAGGGGCAGGAGGGCACTATATAAAGATAACCTTAAAAGGTACTTATGTAAGCATTGGCCTTATGGTTGGACTCATTGGCATACCATCAAACAACTTGGGGATTTCATTCACAAAGAGAACCTCATATAACCAAATATGGAAGTGAATTAATGATAACCATTTCATGCGTGGGATAAGTGACATACATGAATAAAAATGTGAGATGGAATTTAGTAGACAAAGCAGGATCAAATGCCTGCCATCTGTGGATACCATCCTACGGTTGTCTGGCCGCTGCCTAATTACATCTCTAATTTCCCAAAAGAACAGTCGTTTCTGCTCTAAAGAAAATAGTAGCAATCAGGCTTTCTATGTCAGCACTATTGTTCAATGAGCAAACATAAATGAAAGTGTTTCCTCGTACAAAAACAACAAATGCAAATCAATACCGCACCAACAACAATACAATAACTATAATTACAAAATTCTGACAAATGGGTTCATATCAAATGAAAAGACTGAAAAATCAATCATTGTAAGAAAAACCCAAAATGGAATGAAAGGATAAAAAGGAGCGGAAGCCGCATCCTCCAATTGTAAAAGATTACAACGCTTGTAAAAAAATTATGTTTTTAGGCATATCATCAAAAAATTTAGAATGTGAGATGGGATTTAGTAGACAAAGCGAGATCAAAAACTCGCTGTCTGTGGATACCATCCCTACGGTTGTCTGGCCGCTGCCTAATTACATCCCCACTTTCTGCTCTGAAAAAATAGGTAGTAACCAGGCTTTCTCTGTAGCACTGTTGTTCAGCGAGAAAACAAAAACTAAAAAAAAAAATACTTCCGCGCATCAAAAACAACAAATGCTAATAAATTCCATACAAACCAATAAAAATACAATATTAGAAAAAAAAATTGGCATATGGGTTCATATCAAGTGTAAAAGATTAAACCGTCACGGTGGGAAAACCCAAATTGAAATAAAGGTTAAAAAAATTGAAGGAACAGAAGGGAAAAAAATCTGAGATACCAAAGCCTTACTCTTTGTGAAGAGCTATGGCGGCATCATCTGCTTCTTTACCTTCCTTTTCCGCCATTTTAAACCTTCTAATCAAAATGGGTTTTGGTTGTTGAGATCCCCCACTCAAGCCTCTCTCTTTCTAATCATAACCCATTGCATTATATACTTAGATATAACAGAAGAAGCAGCGAAAGGCATGTATTGAGGTTAAAATCCCTAAATACCATGAGACATAAGCTAGGGATTTAGCAGAGGAGATTTTGGTGACGGCTAGAGACTGAAGTAATTGATCTAGGTTTTCTTAATTTTGTAGTAGCAAGTCATTCCTTCTGGGCTTTACAAAACCCATTACTGAAGCCCATTTCTTAATTCACATTTGGAGTTTTGTATATATGGGTATTATATAAAAATAAATTTTGTTCTTAAAATAAATAATATTTATTACATTATGTTAATATTATTTCTCAAATATTGTTATAAATATATAAATAAATGTGAATATTCATTCATCTATCTCACTGCTAATAAGTTTTTATATTTAAATTTAATTTTATTACACAATTTATGTTGTAATTTATGCTAAGTTTATATATTGTAATCTATGATGGAAATAAATATTATAAATAAGAATTCATATTATTTTATAATACACACTAAGAAGATAGTAGAAAATTTTCTCTTTTACATTCTTATTTTTTATTTTTCTTCTTGTTCTTATTTTTGTTTTATTTATTTTTTATAACACGGTATCACTATGATTTTTTATTTTTAAGCAATCAAATTCAAGTAAGTTTATCTACTCTTAAAATATTAATTTTATACATCATATTTATTTCATAATTTTAATGAATTATTTATATTTATGAAAATATACTAAAATATATTAGTTTATTATTCTTATAGAAAATTATTATATTATCTTTGTCTTTATATTTATAATTCATGTCTCATTATTTTTTATTGATAATAATATTATATTTATATGTTTTAGAGTTTTTTTTTTTATTAATGGGTAGATCCAAGTTCTTTTATTTTTATACTATTCAATTTTGTTCTCCATTTGATAATTTTCTTGTTCGAAATGTTTAAAATTTTTTCTCTTGATAATATTTTTATTCAAGTATTTGAGATTTGAAGTTTGAAATTTTTTTCTCTTGATAATATTATAATTCAGGTATTTGAATAAATAAATTTTATTTTTATATATTATCATTTCATTTTTAAGGAAATTTTATTTTTTATGCATTATCATTTTATTTTTCAATTTATATGTAACATAAAAAAAATTTACTCTAATTTTGGTATTTATTTTTGTATAGATTATAATATTTTATACTTGTTAAAATATAATTTTAAATAAAAGAAAATAATTTCTATTAATGATTTATATTTGTCTTATAAAAGTATAAGTGAAAAAAATTAGAATAATTATTATAAATTTTTTAATTTAATCATGTATTGATAACGATAGTAAATTTATTTATTTTAATATTATAAAGTTATTTTTTTATTTCAAATATGTTGATTTTTTGTTAGAATTAACTCTTAATGTGTGGAGGATATTTATAAATAATAATATATTAATATTTTTCATATATCGAATATGCTTCTGTAGTAGTAATATCAATAAAAAAATTAAAAAAATTGATGAATTAATTTCAGGTCTTCTGGTTTAATCTTATTTCCTGAAGTGAATGCAGTCATATTTAATTGAATAAAAAATAAGTTATTAATAAAAATTTTATGAAACACATCCTACTATTTTTATCTCATTATCTAAAATGAATGTGGTAATATATAATAATAATATCATGAAATTTAAAGGTAAACATATAATAATTATTTTTTTTATAAAAATAAAAAATATCATAAGAATACTTATCACCACCAAAAGTGGGATAAAATTATACAGAAATAAGAATAGAAAAAAGGAAAAAATTTTTAAAGTAAATATTATCGATATAGTATGAAGAAAAATTGATCACATACTTGTCAAATAATAAAATATTTTATTAATATTTATTGAGCATCGTAAAAAAAGAGAAAAAATATGAATATAAATTTTATCTTTAACAATGGTGATTTTGATTGTGATCATAGAAATATTACTCAAGTTGATGTGATAAATAATTTTTTTAAAATATTAAAAGGGATACTTAATTTCGATATATATATATAGTGCGATAACTTGTACAGTTTTAAAAATATTAAATATTTTCTTATTTTAAAATGAGCGAGGCAATTATTTTTAGTAAGAAAAAAATAATTGAAAAGCTCCAGAATAGCTAATATATTATCATAATAGGAATAAAATTTATTATAAATAATATATTATTTTCTTCAAAGTCTCATAGAATTTTGTTAAATTTTAAGGATATTCGTAATAATGAATATTATATTGATATGGTAAATGAGAGGAATTAATAATACCTCCATATTATAAGTATTATTTCGGATAGAAAAATATAGTGAAAATTTTTCTGTTATTTTCTCTGATTTGTATTATACAAAAATTAGTAGAATTGAAATTTTTTTTATAGTAACTAGAAGTTTACATATCCAAATATTTTTATTATTTGAAATAATAAGTTAGGTCATCTTGGTTTAAAAATAATAGAAAAAATATTGAAAATTTATGTTGGAATCCATTGAAGAACTAGAAAATTCTTCAAATTAATCAATTGGCTTTTAGTCAAAAGTTATAAATTTATCATCTAATAATTTTTTTAATGTGCAGTACATATTCTAATTACTCCACCACAATGCATTAAGATGAGTCCTCAAAAAAGAATAGAAATATAAGTTAGATATAAATCTTGCTCAATAATTAAATATTTTGAGTCACTAATAGTAATATATTTACTGCTCAATTTGCAAATTGTCATTTGATGAAATAATATTCTCAACATTATGGGAGATAATAAAAGTTAAGAAATACAATAACCTGAAATACTTCATTATTATCTAAATTATATAGCAAAACAATATGAATAAAATGTTCATAAATTAATTTATCTGCAAAAATTAGCAAATCAATTGTCGGATATACTTGCTGATCTAAAACGAGTGATAAAATTTCATATAACAACTGTTAATATTTTAATTTTTATTATCATCGCTGAATGACAACTTATTAATATTAATGAATTTGAAGCACGCTTTAAGCATAAAAGGCTATTGATTATAAAGATAAAAGTGATCAAAAAAGAAAAAATAATAAATAATAAAGATAATTTTATTGAAAATACAAATACTAACATGAATACACTTTGTGAAAAAGTACATGTACTTAAAATTAGTAAAAATAAAAAGATATTGATAAATTATGTTAGTTATGAAAAAAGATAAAATCAAAATGAAATAGTTGTTAACTACTGTTTTACATATAATGTAACATAGTTTTATAAATGAAAATGATGGTTTTGAATCACGATTTATTTAATAATGTTGAAATAGAGTTGATTGACCAAAATGAAAAAATACAATACAAGAAGAATAAAATTCTTTTGAAAAGCATAAAATTTTCGGACCAGTAATCCAAATACCAAAAGATGTAAAACTGTTAGATACAAATAAATTTTTGTTCTAAAAAAGAAATGAGAAAAATAAAATTATAAAATACAAACTAATATTTGCTACACAAAATTTTTCACAAAAATTTGAAATCAATTATGAAGAGATATACTCTTCTATAGTGGATGTTATAATATTTTAATATTTTATTAATATAGTAATGTATGAAATACTTGACATGCATTTAATGGATGTAGTTATAACTTATCTATATGACTTAATTGAAAATGATATTTATATGAAAATCTTTGAAAAATTTAAAATACTAGAAAAATATAATTTAAATTTTCAAAAAATTTATTCAATTAAATTATAAAGATGTTTGTATGAATTAAAACAATTTGGACTCATATGATAAAATCGTCTCAGTGAATACTTGTTTAAAGTATGAAGAGATATACTCTTCTATAGTGAATGTAATAATATTTTAATATTTTATTAATATAGTAATGTATAAAATACTTGACATGCATCTAATGGATATAGTTATAACTTATCTATATGACTCAATTGAAAATAATATTTATATGAAAATCTCTGAAGAATTTAAAATACTAGAAAAATATAATTTAAATTTTCAAAAAATTTATTCAATTAAATTATAAAGATCTATGTATGAATTAAAACAATTTGGGCTCATATGATAAAATTGTCTTAGTGAATACTTGTTTAAAGTATAATATAAAAATAATACTTTAGAAAAATTTGTATGTGAATTTGCCATAATTATTGTATATATTTATGATTTGAATATTATTGAAATTTTTGAAAAACTTTTAAAAATAACATATTGTTTGAAAAAAGAATCTGAGATGAGTTATTTTGAAAAAATAAAATTATGTTTCGATTACAAATTGAACATTTGACAAAAATAATTTTTATTTATCAATTAACTTGTACACAAAAAATTTATTTATAATTTTATATACAAAGCACATTTATTGAATAGTTCAATGGTTGTTTGATCACTTAATGTGAATAAAAACTTTTTTCAGTAAGAGAAACTAATGAAAAAAATTTTGGTCATGAAATATCATATCTTATGTAATAGGCGCACTAATATATTACAAAAAAATAATGAAATTAGTATTCAATAAATTCATTCAGGTAACAATCTAACATATTTATTCACTAAGGTATTATCTACTGCAACATTTAAGAAATTAATTAACAGTATTGAAATATGACGCCTTAAAAATTTTCAGTGATATTATAAATAAGAAGAGTTTAGCACTATAATCTCTTTTCATTAACCAAAAGTTTTGCCCATTAAATTTTCCTGATAAGATTTTTAATGAGATAATGTACTATTTGTAATACAAGAATATTGTACTCTTTTTCTTTCACTAATTTTTTTTTTCCACTGGATTTTTATTAATAAGATTTTAATGAGACATATTCTTTATAAAGATTAACATATAAGGAGGATTATTATAAATATATAGATAAATGTGAATGTCCATTCATTTATCCCACTACTCATAAATTTTTATATTTAAATTTAATTTTATTGTATCATCTATGTTGTAATTTTTGATGAGTTTATATATTGTAATCTATGATGGAGATGATATTTATAAATAAAAGTTTATATTACTTTGTAATACACACCATTAAGACAATAAAAAATTTTCTCTTCTATATTTTTATTTCTTATTTCTTATTTCTTATTTTATTTATTTTTCATAACAAATATCAATATATAGACATCAAGGCTTTCTTTGAAAATTAAAATAAGAAAAGAAAGGAAAATAAGTTGGTAATTATCTATTATTTGAGAATTTAATTAGTTTGTATAAGAAATGATATTGAGATATTAATTTTTTTTTTAAATATATATTTTATTAATTATTATTAAAAATAACTTTTTAATAATATTAATATACATTTAATAACTTTTTTTTTTATCCCTTAAACTTTTAAATAAAAAATATTTATTAATTATTTTTGCTATTTTCTTTTCTATTCTATAGATTAAAAATTATTTTTTTCTTTTTTCACCTAAAAAAAAATTTCAAAGAAGGCCTAAAAATTATACAAATTATGGTATTGTTTAGTTCAGGTAGCTAAAATTAAGGCTATGCTTGTTCTGTCCTTGCCTCGATTCTGATGGAAGGGAGATCAATCTTATGCTTGTTTCAACCAAAAAAAAAAAAAATCACTTTTTCAATTATTCAAAATTCAATGTATTTAGAATTTTTTTTTATTAAAATTTAAAAATGAATAAGTTAATCATTATTAATTACCAAATACATCGATTTAATGAAAATAACATCACAATCTCTTATATTGACCCTTCAATACATAAATGCCTAGGGAATGAAAACATTCCAACAACTATTGATTACTAGCAGGCTATCTACTTATCTCTCTCCATGTCTCCTAGCATGTCTTAGCTAGATTTGACAAAAATTAGTGTTAATTAAATTTTTATCACTATCAAAATATTGTCTACAATAATTTTTATGTTTTAGTTAAAAATAAATGTAAAATACTCCCTCCATTTTTTACTTGTCATTTTAAAAATCCATCCATTTTTATTTTTAATTATTATTTTAAAATTTTAAAATAATATTTATTTACTTTTTTCTATTTTATCATTATAATATTTAATTAGAATATAATAATTTAATTTAAAAAAAATATTAAAAATATAAAATTAAATAAGTCATTTTGAATCTAATTAATAAAATATATATGTAAAATCTTAAACGACAGATTAAAAAAAAAAAACAAAGAAAATAATCAAATATATTTTTAATCCAATAATGCAAATAAATAATAGTGACGGATCCAAAAATAAAATTTATCTCATCAATAAATAATACATAATAAATAATATTAAATATTTTTAAATTAATCCATTATCATAATAATGTAATATTATATTACATTGAGAAATATAATAATAAACACTTGAATGAAAAGTATTCATGAAAACAATTAGATTTAAAACCATGATTTTAATGTTCATTTAAAAACAAATATATGCTTAATTTTTCAAATCAAAATTTAAAAAGTCAAATATAGAAGGAAATTAAGGTCAAAATAAAAAGAATTCATAGAGTTAGAAATTAAATATAAAAAGAAGAAGAAACTAAAGGAAAAAAATATAAAAATTATTGAGTTATAGGATAAAAATAAAAATTTTTAGGCCAAAATATGAAAAGAATAAATTAAGATAAAAAAATACAAAGAATTATAAACCCCTATACAACATATACCCCTATTATAACTTTTAAAGTCTGCGCACACCCCCCACCCCCAAAAGTCTCCAAGTGGCTCCGCCCCTGCAAACAAAGCCACTGATTAGGTAGCATGGTGGACTATTTGGCATTGTGTTTTCAAGCGCTTTTGATAATTAATATTTGATCTTTTTTAACTGTTTTTGATAAAACATGATTTAAAAAAAAAAAAGAAGAAGAAACAAACAAACACTAAATAATCTAGCTTTCTGCAACCAGGGTCTGCAAAACCCTACACATTGCAAAAGCAAAGTAATTGCAATACCAAACAGAAAAAAAAATGTGTGTAACGGCCCCAGCAATTGAGCCTCTGTTGACTTCAACGCTGGCAGGCCTCTGTTCATTGAAGTATTCTCTCATAACTTGCACACGACATTCTTTGTTCTACTACTATAGGGCAGACTCGCTTAGAAAAAAAACAATAGCAAGTGATACTTACAGGGCTCGAAACTCAAGCCTTCTCCAAATACTTGAAAATGCACGTTCTGCATTAAAAACTGGGGAGTCTAAGCAGATTTATGACCAAATTTCCCTACAAATTGTCCTAACACCATGAATTCTACAGGTCACATGGAAAGTTGATTCCAGGCATCCGTCTCATAAGAAGAGCAACTCCTACAACATGAAATTCATTAACTTAACACTACAAATTAGCTAAATTATTCTTGTCCCAAGCCAGAGGATATAGCTACTCCAGCATATAATACAGTTTCTAAACACAAGGAATAAGCCAGTCTAGCCTCCACAGAGTAAATCCCTTGAAAAACTGACACCATGAAACAACATGGAATCTCATTTTATCGCCTCATTTCTGGTGATGGCTCCAAATTTTGGGGCACATCATATCATCAGTGGATACCAATGATTGTTTTCCTGTAAATAACATTAATATTGATATGTAAGTTTAATTCTAATAATGAGAGACAAAGGCAAAGCGCATTAACAGTTTATTTTACAGTTGAATTATTTTCTCACATCATTTTCATTATTTGTTTCAAACAAAAGATAGCTGATTTTCGTTAATAGGCATTTTTGCAGTATGGGCTCTGAATAGCACTCTCTTTGGTGACCGAAACACCAGTTAAAGCAAACAAAAAAACATTGCACCTTTTTCCCCTTGTTGAGACAATATAAATCAAGATGGACAATAATTATGCAATGGAATGAGACAGAAGTGAAGTGACAGGTAAATAGTATGTTCAACAGCAATTGCTTTTCCTTTTCAACCACCGAGAGTGAGAATTGTACCAACCTTCAAAGTAACCTCTTGCGTTTAGCTACTTGCCATTTCTCCAATATAAATTTGACTCCCTCTTTCAGGGTAGCCTTCCTTCCTTCTTTATAGTTCCACAACTCCGAAATTATATACCTTCCACTAGGGTTGTATTCATTTATCTCCATTAAAGCATCAGCCACAGCCTTGTAAACTTCATCACCCATCTCTTTTCTCAGACCTTTCAATTTTTCATCTTCATCATCAACTACTTCCTGAACCAACAAATTGTAAAACAGCCATTTCATTGTGAAGGAAGCAACAACCAGTGTACAGTTACAAAGAGAGGGCAGAGAATGGATGGAGTATACGCAATGCCAGAATAACAAAATTAACTTTGTATAGATTTAAATTGTCTAATTACCGAACATAAGAAGAAAAATCTTTCAGCAGATATGGAATTCATGTAGTCGAAAATAATTTCTTCCAAACGTATTGACTGCAATTAATATATGCACATGGTTGCACAAACTCCTCCAGAAAAAAGCGGAGATCACATTACCAGCAAATAACAGAGTGAACACACATGCATAATTCTGTAAAAGATGCAGACATAGCTAATAGACAGTGAACATGAGGCATTCTATCCACAACAAAACAAAACAAGTATAATGAGTACGAGAAACTGACGAAACTGCAAAAGATGCAAACCTGGAAAGATTATAGTGAAGTAAACAAAATTAAATTAAAGGTGCCAGGGTGTGGAGAATTGGAGCCTCATGCCATCACATAATGTCCAAGCATCCTGTTTCTACAGTTTGTTGATTCTACCACTTTAGAATAGGATAACAAAAATATAAATATTCTGGTAATCAAGAATTTCTCTTTAATATACTTTATGTAGTAAGGCTAAAGCTTAAGAAAGTTATTTACCGTTTACCATTAGGTGGAAGTCTCAAATGCCTTTAAAATATTTTCTTTTTTCTTATGATGAGAGCACAATTTGAACTTTTAGATTTTAATAAAATAATTAATTATCATTAAAAGTTAAGTACCTTATAGTTTCTCAACACATATGCCATTTAATATTGTTAATAAATAATTTTAATTTTGTTGCAAAATGATTAATCTTCTTAATTTCATTAGCATATATTAGAATCTAAATTGTTGTACTTTATGAATTTATCATTTCATACTTATATGGGTCTCTTGAATTTCTTAAATCATGATATATTAATTTTTTTATCCCTTTGTTTTCCTTGCATGTAAAATTCAAACATAACACATAAGTATTAATTTTGCCATCTAAATCATTCAAACTCTATCATATCTCATCTCTCTCTCTCTCTCTCTATCTCTCTCTCTCCATTTTTTATAATAACATATGAAATAATTCATTTCAAAAATTTTTATTTTCATTATTCATAAAATCTAGCATGAATTCATGGCAAAAACACAGCAGTTTAACTGGACTTTAAACTTTCAAACTCCGCTACAGTTTTTATTTTTTTTTATTTTTTATTTTTGAGAAAATAAACTCAACTAAAGTTATATGATGAATCATCAAGCTGTTAAGAAATTTTATAAAAATTCATGTATGTTGTATAATATTCTAATAATAATTCTTTTTCTTCCTTAAAAGTGAAATTCACATAGGTTACAACTATTCTCAACTTGATTATCAATGACATTATTTAAAAATATTGATATTCACAATTGATGTGCAACATGGGTTAAGGTTTATCTTGAAAATATAGTGTCATACTTTAAGTCAAAGAAAAAATTTTGTAATTCTTGAAAACTGTCCCCATTTCTTTAGGATTGTCTATATTTATTTTAGGTCTTATTTTAGAGTCCTCGACTCTTCGTTAGTGTAGGATAATAGTATTCCTTTTAGTTTAATTTGGGAGTCCAATTCCATAGGGAAGTAGGACTATATTTAAGGTTTAGGATTAATTTGGGTCTACAACTAATTAAATACCCATGCTTTTAGTGCTTTATTTTCAGCTTTCAGTCAATAGGATTTCAGCAATTTATGCATTTCTAAGAGTCCAAGTTGTTCCTTAGCTGTTATACATCATCGCCCTACATATTACGTACACAACTATCAGAATGTTGGAAAAAAGGAGTCTTGCAATACAATTTCCATGCATATTCAAGCAAAAGAATATGCTAGTCACATAAGCTAACCAAGTGTCCCTATTATGCTTATAGATTGTCATTCTAGCACAAAAAGACACACCAAATACATGCAATAACAATGCACATGATGTGACAATGCACATGATGTGCATTGTTCAATTTGCAAATAATGATTTTCCATAAGATAAATAGTTGGCAGCCAGATGTTCGGAGATATTTGTGAAATGCATACCTTATGCTTTTCTTCAACCGTAACAAATTTGAAAGGATGCCAATCAGGATCTTTAAGATATTCCACCCACAATGAGCAAAGTTCCGAAGCTCTGACTTCTGCTTCATCCTCATTATACTTTCTCTTTATTACATCAAGAAATGGTTTACTGTCTAGTTCTCCCATCCTCTTAACACCAATAGAAGCACGAGTTGATATTTCTTTCAGGCCCTGAAAAGTAAGTGAATAAGTACTTTATCCCAAGCCAGAGGTAGTAGTATGGGTCATAAAGCTTCAAGCATAACTTGATGAATTATCTGATAAACATCTAAATAAAAACTAAAACTGTGTCTCAGTAACTATATCTTTAATATTCAGGTACAACTGAAACAATAAAATTAAAATGAAAATAATTCAAGCAGTAACTACTTGAGTAACACGACTAAGGTAGCATGGATACAGATCACAAAGAATATTATATCACGACTGAACCAAAAAACCAAGATTTTTCAATATTATGAAAAAGGCAGATGTCCTCTCTATCATAACTTGAAAATTCATTGAAGTTGACTTTTAAAAACTGCAAAAATAGAAATTACTCACATTAATTAATTCTTTCCGGGCTTCCTGCAGTTCATCATTGCTCTTGCGCTCCCTTACAATAAGAGCCTGGTTCAGTGTTTCTAAGTCTTCAAATTCTCCTTCCTTTTCTCTCAAGTTCTTAATTATAGCATCCATCTTTTTCAGTACTTCCACATCACCATCATCTCCCATATGCTTTATTACGTTTAATGAGCCTCTAAGTCTCTCAATTTCCAGTTCCAGAGCTTGCTTGGCATCCAGCTGCTTTTCCAATTGAATGATTCTATTGTGCAGTTCCTCCTTTTGCCTCTGAATGATATCAAATATCACCAATGTTATTAATTTTAATACTGGTAAAGGCATACTTCAGTGACTATTCAAGAACTTCAAAACAACAAATGTACCCTCTGATCTTCAGCCAATTTAAACACATTCTCATCAGCCTTCTGTTGCTCTAAAGCAGCCAAATGAAGTGAGCTATTTCTGACTGCATTCTGGAAGGACAAGAAAATCAGAATGGGCAAGCTTGTCAATTAACCAACATATTTGAGCAAGACAAACACTTAATTCATACTGCAATAGTAAATAAAACCACAGAGTTCTGAATAACCTATTTTTTCCTTTATCCACACTTTGAAGCCATATTATCAAAAGAAGAAAGAACCAAACCAAATTAGCATCAGTAATAACACAATTGTAATAGAAAAAATCATCAATCAGATGATTTTTACTACAATACATGACATTATCCAATCCAATGAGCACAAAATCATCGAGAAAATAAATCTAGGATGCTTCAAGTCAAACCCCTAACACATTCCAGATAAGTGAAGAGGATTTGTTTTTCAAAGCAAATGGCATGATTAGCACCAGAGACAGTTTAACTACATGAAAATGTTTCAGTGAACTCTAAAGTAACAGTGATCTGCTATCACCTTGTTCAGTGAACCATATACATTAGTTGACAACTGACCACTTTCTCACATCCCCCTTTCTTCATTTAATAATTCTGACAGTATTAGTATTGACATGCAATGTGGTAATGGCAGTCATTATTTGTTGCCCTTCCTCTTCAAATAATTGAAATCAGATCATAATTATGACCAACGGAAAAAAATTGATTCCTCCTACGAGTTTTTAATGGATAACACTGTTTAGACAGCAGCTGTGCCAAGGGCATGACAATACATAGCATACCTTTTCAATCGGTCCACTTTAATCAACAATTACATACCTTTTCTATCTCTTCAGAAAGATGCTTTCTATCACTTTCATTCTTGGCCTCACGTTGTTCCAATTCTGATCCACGCATCTCAAGCTCTCTTTTGTGAGATTCTAGTTGCAACTTAAGCTTCTCGTGGTCATTAAATATCTTTTGGAAGTGCTCCATTGCACTTGTTTGAATTTTTTTTATCTCTGAGATGCCAAGAGACAAGACAGAAATATGGTTCAAAGGGAAATCCAAGCCATTTATTCCCAAGTAGTATATCAAATTCTGCTGTTATGTAAATGAAGCTGCTGAAAACCTTTACTAATAATCAAGACAGTTTTCATTGACTTTTCACAGTCTAGTAGTAAGTAAAAAAAATATATAGGGCTATCAAAAAAAACCTTCATTGTAGGCCTGAAGAAGCCTATCTTTCTCTCCCATCAACTTTTGGAGGGAGACTGTAGTCTCACTACACTTTTCCTCCATCTCTTGTACGTGTTTATTCTTAATCTCAATAATGTTATTGAGATTGATTATCAGTTTGTCCTGCTTCCTTGCTTCTTCTTCCATTATTTCGGAAACAGTTTTAAGGTCTCCAATCTTCCGTAGGTGTTCCCCAATTATATTATCTGCTTTATAATCGTCAGCACGTGCTACCCAACAGTAGACACCAGATTTTTCTCCACTAGTAAACCATTCTTTTTTCCCATGATGACCAGCCTCATATGCCTTCTCAAATGAAAGGGCATTATGCAAACCAGGCCAATCTTTGCGGAATTCCACAACAGCACTTCCTGAATGACCACGATAGTTCCATAGTGGATGAACTCTTGTGGGGTTAAATCCTCTACTTATCAACTCGTCCCTAAACTTGGATCCACTTGCTCCTACAAATCGTCCATCCTCTGTCCTTGTAGTTGGAAGATTAACCACAATGCCTGTCCAGGGCCACACAAGTTTCTCATCATGATCACAACCACTAAGAGGATCAGTGTCATTCTTT
>CANXYC010004259.1:0-34355 GCA_948193065.1 Aleurites moluccanus | reverse complement strand
CATTTCTTAAAAACAAAAACCCACAACTTCACTTTGGATTCTTGAACAATATTGAATCAATCAACCAAATATAGCGAAAGGTACAAGCTTTCCTTCTTTTTCCTCTTATATTCTTCTGGGTTTGATTCATTTTTGAAATTTATAAAAACAAAATATTTTTCTTTTTTTTTTTTATTTTTTTAAAATATTGTTAAAAAAAAAAAAAAAAAAAAAAAAAAAAAAAAAAAAAAAAAAAAAAAAAAACCGAAATAAAGAAATGAAAAGAACCCACAATCAACTCAAAAAAAATTAAAAGAACCCACAAACAGAACAAGAAGGAAAGTTCAATTAAACACAAAGAAACAAATTAGGTCATAAAAAATTGAAAAAGAAAATATGGGTGAGTGTGATTAAACATTAAATGGTTGCAGAAAATTTGTATGAATTTTAAAAAGAAAATATGTACCCTTAGTATATTATATAATTACATCTTATACGGTTTTTTTTTTTTTCATTTTTATAAATCTGTTTTTTTTTTTTCATTTTTATCTTTTATATATTTTAAATATACGGTTTTTATCAGTGTTCTCATAATCATACTGATTAGAAAACTCATAAAAACAAAATAACAGAAAATCAGAAATTTAATTAAAATCAAACCAATTAAATGGAAATAAAATTAAAAATAATTAAATTTAATATTATATAATAAAAAATATATATTAATATGTTTTTTCTATTATACAATAAAAAAATAATTCAATTAAATTTAAAATAATAATATAATAATAACTAATTACTATAAAAATAAAAATTATCACAATTAATTTTACATAAAATTATAAAAAAATATTTTTTTATATCATATATTATTATATGAAAAAAAAATCAACTCGTATATCATACTAGTTGTTCTCTAATTTTTTTAATATTTAGATAATTTTATCATTAAAAAAATAATAAGAGTTAAATTATAATTAAATTAAATATGTAATAAATATAAGATATATTATAATTATATTACATATTAAAAATATGATAAATAAAATATATTTATATAAAATAAATAAATGAATACACATTAGTTAACAAATATATTAAATAATAATTGAAATAAAATTATAAATCACAAAAATATATATATTTATATTTTAAGGGTACATTAAATTTAATGAATTTAATGATCTTAAAAAGCTAATAATATAATTTATTAATTAATTAAATTATGTAATAATTATAAATATTAAGTTTAAAAAAACATCAATAAAACTTGTCCTTAACATAGTGGAAAGAACTTTAGAAAATCTTTGAAAGGTCTTGGATTCGAATATTTTTTAACACAAGGATTTATTAAAAAAATTTTAAGAATAAAATTGCATTGTTTTGATTAAAAAAAAATAAAAAATAAAAAAATTGACCCAAATCGGAAAATCGATCTGATTCAGTCGATTCATTAATTTTTTGACTGATTTTTATGGAGGCAAAAAAAAGGAGTGGATCAAACCAATCACTTAACTAATTCTCAATTTTTTTTATCAAATCGGTCGGTTTAATTCGGTGTTAATAACACTGATTTTTACTTTATTTTTTTCTTTATTGTTTCCTTCTTGTTTGCAAATTATGTTCCTATTTTCTTCTTCTTTTTTCTCTTCCATTTTCTCATTCTTTTTTTTTTTTTTTTGTAATTTTCAGTTTCTTTTCACTTATTTCTTTGATTTAGGACACGATTTTAAAAACACATTCGGTTATTTAAGTGATTTTTCTAATTTCTTCATCTTTTGAACTTTTTTCCAGTTATTTTTTTTTGTGATTTTTAGTTTATTTTTACTTATTCCTATGATTTTGAGAACGATTTTGAATATGCATTGAGTTGTTTGAGAAATTTTTGTCAATTTCTTTATCTTTTGTAACTGTTTTCTTAAGGTAATAAATTACAAAATCAATCTCTCAAATTTTAAGAAAATTAAAGGCTTCAATAAGGGATGAAATCAAGATTTGTAGACAGGAGAACCAATATTGGAATTACATTATTATTTTATAATTCTTAATACTAGATTTTCTTATTAAATTCTCACTTGAATTATAGTACAAAAAGAATATAAGAACTCATAAAATTTTATTTTTCTATACAACAATAACCCACAAAGTTGAGCTAATACAGCAAGAACAAAGATATCAAAAAGTTTCAATAATCTTTTCATAGTTTTTAAATGTCATCAGCCAATAAAATTATAATTTTCACACTATTGGTTGGAAAATAGTAGAAAGACTTACCTAAAAAGAGATATCACAAACATCTTTTGAATAAAAAAAAAAAGGTTTTGTACTTTCTTTCCTACAAGGAAATTCAATATATGAGAACATAAAACTTTTATTATTATACAAAGATATAAATGACATATATGAAATAAAATCATCACTTTCTTGATAAATAAGAAATTAGTTTCATAATAAAAATAGTTGGTTGGGTTTTGAATTTTGGATATTAAAATAAATTTTGGGTATTAAGTTGGACGTGGGCTAACCAAAATGGGAAAATTTATACATTTATAATAAAAAAAAAATTAAAATATTTGGGTAGCCTAATCCCCTAGGACCAAGGCCACTCAGTCCCTAACTCCAATTCCAAAGAAAATGATTTATGGTGATTCGAGTGATATGGGTAAGAAATTTATTTTAAGAAGCGTAAATAAATTATATGGGCAAATGAGTTAGTTTTGAAAAAAAGAAACTAGATAAAAAAAATCTTCAAATAATAGTGATTCTCCTTCTGTTAATGTGAATGAAAATGTTGAGAATGGTATCAAATGAAAAAAAAATTATTGAAAATTGGTTATAGTATTTTTTTTTTTAAAGGAAAAATCAAATTTAAGACATGTACTTTAATGAAATGCTTAATGTCAGTGTCGTAAGTCAAAATGGGTCAATTAACCCTCATTCTCATGGCTATCATAATCAGATCGAATTGATCGGTTAAATCGAAAAAATTAAGATAAAATCAATGATTGAGTCGGTCAATTCCTTTTACATATTTCTGAAGAATCGGATAAAAAATCGATGAATCGGTGAAACTGAAGGATGATCCAATTCATCATGTGTTGTCCTTTACCAAAGAGGTCCTTTTTACCCACCTTGGCACGCTCTCTTAAAGAGATATCAGCAGTAACAATCTCTTTTTACCCACCTTGGCATGCTCTCCTAAAGAGATCAACAGTGACAACCTCTTTTTACCCTCCTTGGCATGCTCTCCTAAAAAGATATCAGCAACACTGATGCTGATAACTGATATCTCTTTAGGAGAGCATGCCAAGGTGGGTAAAACACTGGTTACTCGCATGATTAGGTGGAATGTGTTGGCTTTTTGGATGATCCATGGACTTTTCTTGCATGGGTGGAATTTGGCATACGGGCATAGCCTCCTGCATTGGGCTCCTCCTTTGGGCTTTTTTTTATTATTGTGGGCACACCTTTATTGTTGTACAGCTATTTGTTGATGGGTGTGAGCAAAAATGGCTTAGCCATTTTTGGTTTCATTCCCATAAACTTATATGTTGCCAACTTTCCTTGTTTCCAGCCGATGTAGGATTCTCTATATTCCAATACCCCTCTTCAAATGTAACTGGACTTTCCTCATAATTTAGTTGTGGCTCATATTAGCTGGATTGGACTTGGACTATAGTTCACCAACCTTATTCACATTGCCACAAGCTTGGTCTTATGGCCTAAGTTCATCTTTTTCCAAATGCAACCTCTTGTGCTACCTTCATTATGGGTTGCTCACTTGGGCCCTTCTAATTTAGTTGTCATTTGGCTCATATTAGCTGGATTGGACTTAGCCTATAGTTCACCAACTTTATTCACATTGCCACAAGCTTGGTCTTATGGCTTGAGTTCATCTTTTTCCAAGTGCAACCTCTTGTGCTACCTTCATTGTGGGTTGCTCACTTGGGCCCTTCTGCATGTGCAATCTCTTTGAGATATGGATTGCTACTTGGGCTTTATGATACCCACAATCCTCAAAGATCATTTGAAGCTCTGATACCATTTAGCTTTTTGGATGATTCATGGACTCTCCTTACTTTGGCTTCATCATTCTGGATTGTTGGTTTTTGGTATACGGGCCCATCTTGCTATATTGGCCTTCTCCTTTCGGGATTTTTCATCATTGTGGATTGACCTTCATTGTTGTGTTGCTCTTTGTCGATGGGTTTTTACCAAAATGGTTTAATCATTTTGGTTTCATTCCCACAAACTTATATGTTGCCAACTTTCCTTGTTTCCCACCAATGTGGGATTCTTCATATTCCAACAGAATACGCCTCAAGTCAATTGGTGCAAGCTAAATTTTGATGGGTCTTTCATTAAGAACATGGGGTTGGCTTCCACTAAGGGTCTTCTTTGCTCTAATACAAGTGCATGGTTAGGTGGGTATGCTATTAACCTAGGAGTTTGCTCTATATATATGGTTGAGCTGTGGAAAATTTATGGGGGTTTGTCTATGGCATGGGATAAAGGGTTCAAACAAGTAGTGGTGGAAGCTGATAGTTTAAGCATAGTGAGGCTTATTCTCAATAAAGAATACATGGTTAATGAATTTTATAGTCCCGTGCAAAGTATTAAGGATTTCCTAAACAGGGACATGGGGTGGACATGTATCATATTTATAGGAAAGCTAAAATTGTTGGTTGGCTTGCTCATTTTGGAAATTCTTTGGTAACAGGTGTTTTGTACTCCTTAAGAGGTTAGTAATTATCTTTTCCATGACATTTAAGTTGTAGCTCATGAGAAGAGATGTATGATGTAAATTTTTAGACTTTGGCCCTCCTTTTAATAAAAAAAAAAAACATACAAAATACATTATTACAAACGCGACTTTTATCTGAAGTAACTTTTCCAGTAAGCTCTTGTTTATCATGCCTCTCACTGTTCAAATTAGAGCAATGATTAGAATCAAATAGTCATTGGAATTGATTCTTATTATTGTTTTTAAAAATCTATTAAGCTATTAATTGTGTTTTTAATAGCATAGATTGATACTTTGTGATACATCAAGATTATAGCTATATGTGAATTAATATTAGCATATTGATAAGCATGTAAATTACTACTATTATTTTCAAAAACATATTAATAGTTGAGCTAATATATCTAATGTATAACTATTAAAAAAACCATAGAAATAAATTATATTAGCATGAAGATGTTGTTATCTATCTTGCTTCAAAAACTGTGAGTGTGACAATGTTAACAGAACATTCTTTCTGGGTCTGTTGAGATGAACCTGAATCTAAGTCAATCTGCAGCTGCCTTTGAATAAATGATGGTTGTTTTGGTGTAGGAAGATCTACAATTTCACTATTCAGCATTGATATAACTGTTGATACAGTTGGTCTATCTCTTACAAATTCTTGCACACACAACAAACCTACATGTATGCATCTCAAAATTTCAGCTTGAAAGAAAGGATCAGATACAACTTCATCTACTAGAACTGCAATGTTGCCTTCATTCCACAATTTCCATGCCTGTAGGAAACATAAACAATTAATTATGGAAATCTATGTTGATGACAAAAAAAGAGGGGTTGTAACTTAACTAATAAGGCCATATATGAGATTGGATGGACATACAAATTCTAAAAGGCTCAAAGCCTGCTCATTTTCATAAAAACTAGTATTTCTTCTCCCACTTATAATCTCTAATAATAAAACTCCAAAGCTGAACACGTCAGATTTCTCTGAAAATCGCCCTTCCATTGCATATTCAGGCGACATGTAACCACTGCAAGCCATCCAAGGTCAAAGAATAATATCTAAGTGCATATACAATAATCATATGATAATGGAATCAACAAGAGTAGATTGCTTACTAGGTTCCCACAACCCTTCTAGTATTAGCTTGATCTTCATTGCCTCCAAAAATCCGAGCAATTCCAAAGTCTGAAATTTTTGGATTCAGCTCTTGATCCAACAAGATATTACTTGCCTTGAGATCTCTATGAATAATTTTTAGTCTTGAATCCCTATGAAGATAAAGCAGACCTCGACAAATTCCTTCCATGATGTGAAAGCGTTTTCTCCAGTTGAGTTGTTCCCTTTTGCACGTATCTAGCTCAAAAATTGCAGCAAAAAATGAGTAGCCGTTTCTTATTCAGCCAAGTAAACGAAGATAGAAAACACAAATTCTAACCAAAGAGAAACGCATCCAAGCTTTTGTTTGGCATGTACTCATAGACCAGCATTTTTTCTTCCCCTTCAACACAGCAACCAAGAAGTCTCACTAAATTTCTGTGTTGGAGTTTTGAAATCACCACAACTTCATTCATAAATTCTTCTAGCCCTTGTCCAGATGCTCTTGACAATCTTTTCACAGCTATTTCTTGTCCATCAGGCAATTTTCCCTGGAAAAGTCACATCAACCAATTTATATAACAACTATGAAACTCAAATAGAACACTAGCAATACCTTGTATACTGGACCAAAACCACCCTGTCCAAGCTTATTAGTTATATCGAAGTTGCCAGTTGCAGTGGCCAGCGTCTGTAAATCGAATACTGGTAGTTCCTGGAATTTAACTTGGTTCATATCGTCTACATCCGGAAATCTGGAACGTTTTTCCCTCCTTTCAAGTAATAGCATCGCTCTGCTTTTTCTCTTCCTTCCTGTATTAATTGAATTCGGAAAGAGTATACAATTGCAAGAAGCAGTTTCTTTTCTGTTGTATAAAATTTTGAATGTAAGTAGATTTTAGGTAACTTACCTCTATACTTAGCCTTCCATCTCCATATAAAAAATGCACAAATGAAAAGTATAATTACTCCTACAGCCACTGTTATACTGATAATTACTTTCATGTTATTTTTGTTATCTGCAAATCAAAAGTGGAAAGTTTATTTTTCTTTAGCTTGGTATATATACCTAACAATCAAGGCATTAGAAGTAACAGCAGATAGCATGGAACACAAAATTGTGAAGAAAATATGACAGAGAATGAAGTAATTACCAAGTTCTGAATATGCAACGCGAATGTAAAGATCTTCTCCTCTACCATAGAACTCCTGTATATCAATTAAGTTTCTAGTCCATGACAAACAACCAAAATCGGTATAATACGAATAAGCAATACAGGAACAATTACTCAAGCAATCTTCTCTGCATTGTTGTTCAAGAGAAGCTGACCAATGGGAAAAACCTGGTAATTTAACTGTCCCCAGCATCAAAAACCCATCTTCTTTGCCCACTTCATTACCATTTTTTATTCTCTCACACTGCAAAGATCTACTTCTAACACAACCACCTGTCCAGTTTCCCCTTCTCCATTCCTCTGCATTTTTCGGCACAAACCCTTTCAAGCAACTGCAGACAGGTGAATTCTGTGCATCACAGATTCCAAACTCCCCACACAGGCCATAAACATCGCATTCAGTGTTTGGAGTTTGCCACTCAATTTTCCAGCTTTTCGTGCTATTATCCCATAATTTTTGTACCAATTTTCCTTCAGAACCCAAAAGAAAGTTGTAAAGAAGAGACGCATCTGCATAAGTGAAACTTACGGAGTAGTTTCCGTCTCTATCTCCAGAAAGAGTAAGTCCATCAAGATATCCAAAATTCGTACTAGGAATTCCAGCAATGATCCGACCATTCCATGGACCACTCCTCCAATAAGGACGACTATTATTCCAAATGAAAATTTCAGGAATTCCAGTGGGATCTATAGCAGCAGAGAAGCTTCCAATGGATGGATCAGAAGGACTTTTCCAGGATGTTATCAATGTCTTCACCCGTGTTCTTTCACTAGCAGTAATCTTCATGCCCTTCACAAACGTATCACCAGGATGTTGGAAACTTTCCCATATGCTATTTCCATTGCTATCATCTTGCAAAACAAGGTTTCCATCATCAGTAAGATATGCACTTGAATTATCAACTCTACTTGAAACATTTGATGACCAGAGAATTTCTCTTTCTCCATTCAAGACAACAAGATTTCCATCTTCAGATACTGTCATAGTCCCAGAAGAATCATTAAGTGGTATATTTCTGTTGGCTACCCATACTGGAGTTATCACAGAAATTTCATTGTACCATATACCCACATAACGATTTGTGGAATTAACAGGGTTGAAAAATCCTAATTTGAAGGTTTTTCCTGGAGAGAATATAGCTTCTGGATCTTCGATTAACTGAGTTGATGTAATTATATCTATGGAAGCACCAAAATCCATACAAAAACAGAGCAATAAGCTAAGAGCAACTGCAATTTTGCATCGGCCAAGTCCCATTATCTGTTTAATTTGCTTATTTCTTTTTTTTTTTAAGGAAATTTGATTGAAAAACAATATTAAATCAAGAAATATGGTAATGTAGTACTGTTATCTTGTAGTTTATTATCTCATTTCTTGTATAATTCCTGTGTGCTTACTTTTCTTTGGTGGGCTATAGATTTTTCTATCAAATTTAATCTACATGTAATTTCGTATATGTGTAAATTACTTTAATACCTCTAAAGTTTGACATAATTAGCACTTTGATCTCTATAATTAATATTTTTAGTTCTTGAGACTTGTTAATGACCAATATTTTAGTTTTTACTTATGAGAACTTTTACTATAGTTTAATATTTGACATTTTAATTTATACAATATTTTCATCTTTAAAATTTTAAAATACAATAATATTATAAAACACTTTAGTCATTAAAAATTTAATATTTTCATTGAAATTAATTTAAATATTAAATATGTTAATTTTAAAATAATAAAAATTAATTATATCAAATTTTAAGGATATTATAATAATTTACCTTTTACGAATGAGTCAATGTTTTCACATGTATACATGAATTAAATACATATATTATTTTTAGATTGAGCCAAAAATGAAAGGATAGGTATTAATTTGGCTTAATATTATGTTTGATTGTAAATATTGGAAAACAAGAAGGTGCCAAAAAATGAAATTGTAGGACTTTATTTGGCTTAATATTTGGTTTGTTGTATATATTGGAAAACTAGAAGGTTCAAGTTGAACCTTTATTCCAATAATATTAATTTATTTCAAATAAGAAAAATAATTTTAAACCTAAAACCATAATATCTAGGTAGCCCCTTTTCCAACTTTCATAGCAACCCCACTGCTCCCATCGCCGCCACACTCTGTGAGCAACAGGTATGCTTCATTCCGTTAGCCACCGTTATGCAAGTGTGGAGAATCTTAACGACTACTTGTAAATGTCGGCAGCCCATTAAGAAAATGGAGGACACATGCCAATAATTCTTTTATACAAGTCAATTGCTCTTTGGCTTGGAGCGGCCAAGTTGACAACTTGACTTGCAAGATTGTCTTTAATTGAAAAATTTAGGAGCAAATCAGCAATTTGGGTCTTAGGAACTGAGATAACAATGAATTTTTTTTTATCAGCCTAGCCTATTACCTCGTAGATTAATCAATATTAATAAAATATATCAAATAATAACATTATTTTTATAAGATAAATATAATAATTAATTATCTAAATTATATATATGTATTATAATTAATATATTAATATATTAACATATTATTAATTAGTTTATAATCTGACATAATATATTAAATTTATCTAATAATTTCTCTATAATAACACACTAAAAAACAGAATATTTTTAGATATTTAAATAAATAAAATATACCAAATTCAGAACTTAAACTTTACCCAAAAATTCAATATAAGTCCTGTAAATAAAAATGGTCCAATTAAACTCCATTCTCCATTTGTGGTCTAATTAAGGACATGTTTGTCAATTAACGTTAGCAGACGTTAATAAAATTAGTAAAATAAAATTTTGAGAATGACTTTTATATTTTAAGTAATTAAAAATATTAAGATTTTAAAAATTATATTTGTAAATAATAAAAAAATATTAAATTACATTTCTTTGAGGAGAAATCAAAGTTAAAAACTTAAAAAGTAAAAAAAAAAAAAATGGAATATGGATATGAAATTAGATCTGGCAAGAAAATTAGCAAATACGTTCACAAACCAGATTAATGACCTACAAAATACTAACACACGAGTCTATTTTTAACGAGAAAATGGAAAGTGAAGTAAATGATTTTACTAGACAAGCACTAAAAATTAACATATCTAAACCAATAACAATCAAATCTGAAACTACTGTTGCTGCTAGTCTCCCATCCAAGCTCTGTATCGTCAATGAGGCCATCATTGAGCTGCCATCACCAAGCGCCTTGAAGCTCTAGATCGCCACCGACCAGATCGCAGCCCTCAAGGCCACTATTGCTCCTTGGAGAGAGGGGTCACCATGTGGCACTAGAGTATCAGCATGCAACAATAGAAGCAAAACCAATCGATCATAAACAAGTTCTTGATCAATTCCCATTTTGTGGGGAACCAACAGGGTTCTTCAGCTTGCAGCCATTCCTTTTCAAATCAACTCATACCATCTTCAACTTGTGACGGTTCTAATATGTAATTAGCACCACTTCAACAAAGGTAGATTTACTCATCTTTCTTAATTTTTATGTCCTTGTACATCTTTACCATTGACTTAAACTTTGATATTTGATCGTTAAATTAACGTTATTTATGAAATCAAAATTTCTTAATTTTTCATAAATTCAGTTATGAAACCCAGATATGGTTTTTTTTTTTTTTTTAATTTTTAAGTTTTCATTTTTAATAATTTTTATTATTTAAAAATTTATTTTTTATTTTAATATTTTTTATTATTTAAAAATGTAAAATGAGTCTCATATTATATTTTATATGAGCCATACATAATATATGTTAAGATTACTTGATCTCATAAGTTCTTAGTTGGCT
The DNA here is from genome assembly GCA_948193065.1 of Aleurites moluccanus. Taxonomy (NCBI): domain Eukaryota; kingdom Viridiplantae; phylum Streptophyta; class Magnoliopsida; order Malpighiales; family Euphorbiaceae; genus Aleurites; species Aleurites moluccanus. The sequence continues at coordinate 23,551 of CANXYC010004259.1, read as the reverse complement.
TAAAAATGAAGAATGAGAAAGTAATTAGATCATTTTAATCTGCGGGACTGAGATTGAGCTTTTGTATCATTGTCAAGTTTTACATTATCAATATTTAAGGTTTCAACTTTCTTGGTTTGGGAAACTCAAATCTCACTATAATGTTAAATAGAATTCGTAAAAATCGATGTAAAATACATTGACTAATGCATATCACCGTTCATCAATTAATTATTATAATAGTATTACTAACAAAGTCTCTCAATCTATTTTTTATCTAATCCTTTGATGAAAAATACATATGAACGCTGCGCATACCATTTTAAATTTAAAAATAAGTCACATTAGCCTTTCTGCCCTTATTTCTATCTCTTTTTTACGTGCTCCAAACTTCTACTTTCTCACTTATTTCGGTTAGACTCTTTTACCTACAAAAAACTGCATCAGAACTCCTATATAATCCCAATTTCTCTCTCCTATGGCCAAGCAAGGCTGCGACGACACCCCGGACTTCACCAGGTGAAGCCCAGCAGAGTTCGGACGCATGCAAGCGAGGTTTTTCTTGTTGAAGGTTACCGAATTGGCTTGGGCAAGCTTGGGCTGGCGATGGCTATAGAATTTAACAAGAGGAAGAAGACAATGTCAAAATTATAATTTTCTATGTTTTTTTATTTAGGGTTTCCATAAATCTCAAAAGGAAATTGCTAAAATGCCACTAATGAATGACATTAATCTTCCATTTAAAAAGGAGGCAGAACTGTAAATTGGTTAATTAGGTTTTTGAAATCTAATTGATTTTGATTTAATTTAAAATTTAATTAATGGATTTTTCCTTAAATTAAATGCATAAAATTTTGAGAGATAAATATGAGAAATTTGAATTAAAAGAGTTTAAGCTTGACTTAAAATGTATTTATTTATTTTAAATTAAAATTTAAATCCATTAAATATTAATTCCTTTGTTAATTTTTGAAATTAAGAGCTAATTTAATTAGATAAAATTGAATTGAAATTCATAATTTGTTAAGAATAAATTTAACAATTTTTTTTTAAAAAGTATTTAAAGATAATCTTGGATTTTAAAAGATAATTTCTAAATTAGTTAGAGTAAAAAATCTTCTAATTAAAATTTCGAAGAAAAAAAAAGAATTGTCAAAATTTTAATTTAGGAATCATGATAAGGTAGATTTTGCCATTCTCATCTCACCTCAATAGCAATTGAGGAACGAACATATATCCCCCCTTTTTCTTTCCTTGTTATTTTATATTATTAAAAAAATATTTTTATATATTAACATTAAATATTAAAAGAATATATGATTTATACTTTTTTTTTTATATATTACATATCATATATGCATTTATCATATATTTTTTCTAATAAATTATGACAATAATAAATAACAAAACTTGAGCAAATAAACAACTCAAGACCAAGTTGAGAGACTCCATCCAAATCACAGGAGAATAAGACCATCTCCAATGCATAATATTATGCATAATATTATTTTGAAGTCAAATTTACACTAAAATAGTATAAATGTTATACTAAATAGTAATTTTACTTTAATCATAACATTATTTCTAACATCATTTTTAATAAATAAATAAAAAAGGAATATTCTCTTTGTATTCCTGTTTATTTAATTGTTAATTCATTAAAAATGCATAATTATTTAAAAAATGCTCTTTGATTGGTTCGTTAACCACACATTTAAGCAACATATGAATTTTGTTTTATTTCTAGATGGAAATGCTTGAATTTAGAATAGTTCTGTACTTCTTAGACTTAGGGATTTAATTTGTTTCTTTTTCTTTTTAGTTATTATTATTATTATTATTATTATTATTATTATTATTATCAGTCAAATCCTTTCATGAATTTCAATATAGATAATTATGGGTTAATTATTTTAATGGTTTTAAAGAAAAGAGATTAAAATATTTAAATGATTTATAAATTAAATTAATTTTATGAATAAATAAATTTATTTGTGTAATGAATTATTAATAATGATTTTAAAGAAAATGATATTTGTATTTGACAAATATTTAATCAAATGATTTATATAGTTATTATATTATTAATTATCTATTAAATAAATTGCTTTAAGAACTATATTGTATGATTAATGAGTTGAGAAAATAGAGATTGAGTTCAGAGACCCAAGAGGGGGTTATTGAATTGGTGATTATTGTGAGCCTATGAGTTATTTATTTAAAAATGTTATTATTTTCTTTCAAGGGGCAATATCCTAATTTTAGAGAAGGTTCAACCGAAATTTCGACAAATTCTTATAAGTCATTTCATAGATTTATTAAAGATGAATCTCTATGGTTTATATTCTAATGTCTTTCGCATGCTATTCGGTCTAGGTATTTTATGTGTTCTTGTCCATCAGATATTAGACGCTTCGAGAAGAGCTATTTGGTTCTTTGATCATCAAATTTGTGAGTTGATATATTTTAACTTAACACTACATCTAAGCATCACATGTAAGTATTGAATAAATGAAATATATATATATATATATATATATATATATATATATATATATTGCATTAAATTTAGTAGCATGATGTATGTTAATGTCATATTTTATGATGTTAATGATGAATGATTTGAATGCACGTGATTGCGATGGGAAATAGGATGATATAGAATTCATCCGTACTAACAAAGAAAACATTAACAGTGCAACATAACACAACTTGATTTATGATGATGAAATTATTACAGGAATTAGCCTAGTTAAAGTTGATCTCACCGTAACCTCTAAAAATGGATAAAAGAGTATTAAGATGTTTGATTTGAGTTGGTCCCATCGTGATCCCGTAGTTGGATTTTAAGAGAGTCAAGAAATGAGTCAACTTCCCATTTACAATAAACAAAAATATAGATATGGTTAGATTCTACAGACAATTGTCATCATGGATATTATGTATAATTATGTATAATTATGTGTAATGTAGTGCTTCATATAGATGAATAAATAACATGCATGTTAAATTAATTTATATTAGATAATTCAGTCGAACGTTCATTCCTATTTAAATATTTTTCCAAATTTTAAATCGAGTTTAAAAAAATTAAGTTTTAAGTTGAGTATTCATATTTTCTATTTTTCAGACAGTGAATTTATTTTATTTTATTTTGTAATTATATCATATTCATTGTATTTAAACCTCTATAACTTCGTATTATTATTTTCAGTGTTAGATTTTTTGTCATAATTTTGTTTGTTGTTTGTTAAGCAGAAATCTACTGATAATGATGTTATATATATGATGATAGTCTTGAGTGGCAGAAATTTGATATTTTATTTACATCCTACTTGACAGGTGGATTTATAACTATTTGCTTTATGAAAATTATAGCTATCATATTACAGTTTTGTCGTTCATTGATAAGTTAAGTTTACTATGAGTTTCGAATGTCTTATGCTTTCTCGTTTTTTAGTGTCGGTCATGTGCCTAATAGAGTCGAAGCGTAACATAAAGATTTGTAGCTAATTGGCCACTAATTATATAAATTTAAGGTATTATGTGAGATAACAAAAGTAAAAATACAATACTAATTTAATAAAATAATAGATCTAAGGTATATATTATTTAGAGATAAGAACACTTTTTTGCAATTATTGAAAAGATATTTAAAAAAACTTAATAAATTTATATTAATTGCTTAAAATTACGAAAGTATACTTAAACTTAGTATAAATATTTGTGTTATATTTTGAGATAAGACTTTACTTAATTTATGAAAATTTAATTATTAATTCTAATAAACCAAACTAATTAAAGAAAATATAGAGAAATCTTAGGTAGCTAATTGATAAAATCTATGTTATAGACCTTTTATACTATTGTTTTAAAGTTTTGATGATGGCGTTGGAAATATGTTGGTCTATTCGTACCTGCCAAATAAAACCTTGGATACATTTTTTTTGTTCTCTGTGTTTCAATCTTTAATTAATTGTTTAAGTTGGTTACTGTTTGCTAAAAAATCTTAATATGAGAATTAATGTTAATTAGGAGCTTAATTTTTAAATTGTTTTAAATGGCGGATCCTTGTTAAGTCTAATGATAATAACTAGAATAAATACTACAAATTAATATTAATGGCAATATTTAGAACAATAACCTTAGCTTGATCAATATTTAGGTATAAAAAGACCGCCAACTTCCTAAATAAAGGTTATATAATACAATAAAAGTAACATTTAAGCATCATATATAGGCAGAAATCAACGTCGACAATGCTTGCAAGAATATGATATGTTGGTTTTGGATCGTCAATTAAAAAGAAATGAATATTTAAGTATGAAAACCGTTCAGTTTTTGTTGAAAAACTGTGAGTGGGGTTAATTGGAGGTTATCGAACCAATTTTTACTAAGAAGGAAAAATAACTGCTAAAAAGGGTGAAAGAGTAAAACAACTCAAGTTAACTGCCACAAGGGCAAAAAAGTGTAGCCAATCCGATGCATTTTAGCATGCTGTCCCTGATTTTTTGATTCAGTGTCTTGGGGTTTGATTCTATTAGGCTTTGATCCAAAATGGTTCTTGTGCCCAACTATGAATTTTCGGGCCATGTTAACAGTTACAAATTAAATACTTTGTATATTTTTTCAATGTGGGACAAAATCCCTCTCCGAGGGGTGAGCAGTCAACAAAATCCCCCTCTGACGGTGAGCAGTCAATAGGATTAGTGAATTCTTAAAAAATTGAATAAATCAATCAAAATTTTTTGAAATTAAATTGAATTAATAGAATAATTTTTTTTTAAATTAAATTGAATCGAATTAATATGTTTTGCAATTATGTTTTTTAAATAAAATAAATATAAAATTATTAAAAATATATATTTTAAAATAAATAAATATATATAAATATAAAATACATATATATATTTTGATCGGTTTAATAATTTTAATTTTTTTTGAAGAAAATCAAACCAAACCGCATCAATCAAAATTATAAAAATTAATCGAATTGAATCAAATTTTAAATTGAATCAAACTGATCGATTCAATTTTTTATTTTCTAGGTTTTTAAAGGTGGGCTAAACCACTTCCTCTTTTTAATATTTAATTAATCATTCTTAATAGTTTGACCTAGTAAATTTCTTCACGCCTAATGTCCCATAGACTATTTCCTTCTTGTGCAACTGGAAGATGAACAGAAAATATATAAAATAAGGAGTAATGTTGCCATTTCCCAGTTTTTCATCTGACTAACAAATGCTTTGAGCTTTTTCTTAATTAATTAATTTACCCAATTGACTCGAGCTCTGAGAAGGGACCCAAACCAGGAAAGTTAAAATCTTAAATATTGATAATGTAAAGCTTGATAATGGCAAAAAAAAAAAAATTGAATTAAATTTAAATCTTTTGGCCAACGGTATTGGGCGTGGAATTCACACGTTTACTCGTCAAATTAAAACTATGCATGATTTGAACTGCAGGCTCCTTTTAGAAAAACCTATAGCCTACCAAAGAAAAGTAAGTCAACAGGAAAATATCAATTGTATTACCGGAAATTATTCAACTGCTGAAACACAATACGAACCTATATGTTCAGGATCTGAAACTTGTTTCGTTCTCATCAAGAATCAAGAAATTAAACAGTTATGGGACTTGGCAGCTGCAAAATTGTAACAGCTCTTGTCATTCTACTCTGTTTTTCTATGGATTTTGGCGCTTCAATAGATAGAATCACATCGTCTCAATTTATCAGAGATCCTGAAGCTATAGTCTCTCCAGGGAATACCTTTAAATTGGGATTTTTCAGCCCTGTTAATTCTTCAAATCGCTATGTGGGTATATGGTACAATGAAGGTTCTGCCATAACTCCAATTTGGGTAGCTAACAGAAATAGACCGTTGAATGATTCTTCTGGCTTTATGACGGTATCTGAGAATGGAAATCTTGTTGTCTTGAATGGAGAAAGAGAGGTTCTCTGGTCATCAAATGTTTCAAGCAGAGGTGATAATTCAAGTGCGTATCTTACTGATGGTGGAAACCTTGTTTTGCAAGATGATAGCAACGGAAATAGCATATGGGAGAGTTTCCAGCATCCGGATGATACATTTGTGAGGGAAATGAAGCTTATTGCTAACATAAGAACACAAGAGAAGAGATTGATAACATCCTGGAAAAGCCCTTCTGATCCATCCATTGGAAGCTTCTCCGCTGGAATTGAACCCATGGAAATTCCCCAATTTTTTGTTTGGAATGGAAGTCGTCCTTATTGGAGGAGTGGTCCATGGAATGGTCGGATCTTTATTGGAGTCATTGATATGAGTTCTATTTATCTTAGTGGATTTACTCTTGTTCCAGATAGAAAAAACGGAAACTTTTCCTTAGTTTCAGTTATGAAGGTGAATACTCTGCTGGTGTCAACTTTGTTTTGAGTTCTGCAGGAAAATTGACACAAAAATCTTGGGACAACAGTACGAAGAGCTGGGACACTGATTATGAATTTCCCGAATCTGAATGTGATGCTTATGGCATCTGTGGGGAGTTTGCAGTCTGTAATACGATTAATTCACCAGTCTGCAGTTGCCTAAAAGGGTTTGAGCCCAAAAATGTTGAGGAATGGAGCAGGGGAAACTGGACTGGTGGTTGTGTTAGAAGGACATTATTGCAATGTGATAGAATAAAAAATGGTGATAAACTGGGTAAAGAAGATGGATTTTTTGAGCTGAAGACGGTCAAAGTGCCAGATTTTGCCCAGTGGTCAAACTCCCCCGAACAAGAATGTAAAGAGCAGTGCTTGAATAATTGTTCCTGTGTTGCTTATTCATTTTATGCAGAAATTGGCTGTATGTCATGGACTAGAAACTTAATTGACATACAGAAGTTCTCTACTGGAGGGGCAGATCTTTATATTCGCCTTGCATACTCAGAAATTGGTAATTGCTTCATTTTGTCAGATTTCCTTACAATTTTAAGGTCGATACTATTTGTTGTTATTGCTAATGCCTTACTTGCTTTTTCAGTAAGAAAAATAAAATTATCACTTTTGATTTGCAGATAACAAGAGAAACATGAAAGTAATTATCAGTATAGCAGTGCTTGTAGGAACATTTGTACTTCTCATCGTTGCAATTTTTGTATGGATGTGGATCCCTCAGTATAGAGGTAACCTACTTGAATTCTGTATATATGAACAATTCCATAGACAAGAAACTTCCACTCGTACTTATTTAATCTAACTCACCCAGAAAGAAAGAGGAAAAGCATAGTGAAGCTACTTGAAAGGAAGGAAAATAATCCAACCTTATCAGACATAAATCAAGTTAAACTCCAGGAACTACCAGTATTCAATTTGCAGAAGCTGGCTACTGCAACAGCCAACTTTGATATAACTAATAAGCTTGGACAGGGCGGTTTTGGTCCAGTATACTGGGTAATGCTAGTGTTCTAGTGGAGTTTCATAGTTGTTAACCTGAATAGTATTGATTGTGATGTGGCGTTTTCAGGGAAAATTACCCGGTGGACAAGAAATAGCTGTGAAAAGACTGTCCAAAGGTACATCTGGACAAGGGCTAGAAGAATTTATGAATGAAGTTTTGGTGATTTCAAAACTCCAACATAGAAATTTAGTGAGACTTCTTGGTTGCTGTGCGGAAGGAGAAGAAAAGATGTTAGTCTATGAGTACATGCCAAATAAAAGCTTGGATGCATTTCTCTTTGGTTAGAGCTTTTAGAGTTGTTGTTCTTTCTATAATGTGTGTTTCAATCTTTAATTTAATTATTAAATTCTACTGCTCATTATTTGGCTAGACACGAACAAAAAACAAGTACTAGATTGGAGAAAACGTTTTCACATCGTGGAAGGAATTTGTCGAGGTTTACTTTATCTTCACAGAGATTCCAGACTAAAAATTATACATAGAGATCTAAAGGTAAGTAACATCTTATTGGATCAAGAACTCAATCCTAAAATTTCAGATTTTGGAATGGCTCGTATTTTTGGAGGCAATGAAGATCAAGCAAATACTAGAAGGGTTGTGGGAACCTAGTAAGCACTCTACTCTTGTTGATTTCATTATTGTAAGATTATTGTATATGAGCTTAAGAATCAATCTTTAACAATAGATAAACTTGCAGTGGTTATATGTCACCTGAATATGCAATGGAAGGACGATTTTCAGAGAAATCTGATGTATTTAGCTTTGAAGTTTTATTGTTAGAGATTATAAGCGGAAGAAAAAATACTAGTTTTCATGAATATGAGCAGGCTTTGACCCTTCTGGGATTTGTATGTCCATCCAAACTCATATATGGCCTTATTAATTTACAGCTCCATCTTTCTTATTGTCCATAAAGAATTAATTGAATTGATGTTTACAACAGGCATGGAAATTGTGGAATGAAGGCAACATTGCAGCACTAGTAGATGAGGTAGTATGTGATCCATCCTTTCAAGTTGAAATTTTGAGATGCATACACGTAGGTCTATTGTGTGTGCAAGAACTTGCCAAAGATAGGCCAACTGTTTCAACTGTCATATCAATGCTAAATAGTGAAATTGTGGATCTTCCTACACCAAAGCAACCAGCGTTCACTGAAAGGCAAATTAGGTTAGATTCAAGTACCTCAGAACAGAGACAGAAAGAATATAATATTAACATTATCACACTAACAGTTCTTGATGCCAGATAAATAACAACCTCTTCATTGTAGATATAATTTTTCTCTATTTTTTGTTGTTATTTTTAATAGTTATACATGCTACTATTTGTATATGTATGAGAATACATTAGATGTTTAGCACAATAATTAATATTTTTTTTAAATTAGTAGTAGTAATTACATGTTTATTAATATGCTTGTTAATATTAATTCATAGCTTGAATCTTGATTTTTTCCAAGTACCAATCTATGCCATAAAAGCACAATTAATAGCTTAATAGATTTTTAATAACAATAATAAGAATAATACAATTTCAATGAGTATTTGATCCTAATTATTGTGCTAATTGGATTTGAGAAAAGCGTAATCTAACGATATGTCCTGTTTTCATTTATTTTTCAGTGAAATATGGTAATGAAAATCATGGTTTGAAAAAGTGGGTGGTTAAATTTATTTTAAAAATCTTAAATACAGTTTCTTTGACTTTTTGTGTGATAAAATTACTATAATGTCCATATGTTTTTTTTCCTTGTTAAAACTATAAATATTAAAATGTTGAAAAGTATTATATATATAACATCAAATTAAAAAGAATATATTTTATAGTATAAATTCAAAAAAAAAAAGAAAAAAAAGAAGAAAGTCTTGTATTTTTTAAATAAATATAATATTTTGAATTTAAATAGAGAGTATTTTTTTTTTGAATTTGTGACACTATTTTTTTTATTTGTGAGATTTTTTAAATTCAATTTTTTTACAAGTTTATTTTTTAATTTGGTGTTATATATGTTACAATCTTTCCAATATTTAACGTTGATAGTTTTTGAAAGGATTAATTAGTAAGAGATTTCTATATTTTGATCTATTATAGTAAAAAAAATTTGTATTTTTAAAATTATATTAAAAAGTTTCTATATTTTGGTTCGGTTAGATTAGATGTCATTTTGTTAGAAAATTCGTTAAATCTATATAAAATGACCATAATACTTTTCATTTTCAATCTAATTTTCACTCAAATTTTATTACTCTCAACCACACCAAAATTTTAACTTTCACCATCATCATATCACCACCACACCATCACCACCAAATTTAATATTATACAATATAAATCAATTAAACCCAAAATTAATCAATTAAATAAATTTTAAACCCCAAATATTTCAATCACAAAAAAAAATGGATCCAGCATTTGCCATGGAAATCATAACAAGACCTGTGTACTTCTTAACGAAGTTCATCACTATCAAACTACCACCACCACACCAAGCACTTTGCTTTTCACCGCCATATTGAAAATGGAATTAATAATTAAAAATGTGTGAAGAAGAAGAAAATATATCCATAAGAAAACATTTCCATTTGCCCTCCTAGTTGATGGGCTTCAACCCAATATAGATCTATTGGTAGCAGGTGAACTAGACCTCTTTCTGAAACTCTCACCTGGCTCTCTTCTTTTTGTGCTGGTCTCAACCTCTCTCTTCCCACCTGTTATGTACACGATTCCCTGCTTTGAACCAACCTCATTAAACCTCCTCCAATACCATGACCAGCGTACGTTGTTTCTCAAACTCATTGATAAAAACAAACCTAAGGGGATTGCATCAGCAAGGCGCAACTCGAGAATGAAGTTTTATGGTGAATATAGTGAGCGTCGCTCCTCTCCAGCGAGCTCCATCATCATCGTCGCCACCACCACATCTCGTCATTATGGTCAGATAGTTAGATAATAATCTTCTCGTTGATCGACGATCAAAGGCCATAATTGGGCCTTTATACACATATCTAGCACTTATGGGCTCTTCAATCTAATTTGCGATGAGACAAAATAGTTCACCTATTGGGGTGTGTTACAAGAGGAGGAGGATGAGCTCTATGAAGAAAATAACGGTGGCCTGGATCATAAAAGGAGAAGGTGGTGGGTGTGGAGGTGGTGGTAGTAGCGGCAGAGAGAGATGTCTTTTGTCTAAAATGGAAAATTAAAAATTGTATATTAGGTATTGTGAAATGAAGAAGAAGATGGATGGGTTTTGGGGCAGGGGTATTTTAGGTATTTTAATTAAAAATTGACTTTTGGGTTATTGATTAATGGAAAAAGGGGCAAAAATAGATGGAGTAACCTTATAGTCTAACAAAACTAAAATACATGTTTTTTTAGTATAATTTTAAAAATACATGGATTTTTTAATATAATTAGCCAAAATGCAGGGATCTCAAAGTAATTAACCCTTTTTGAAAAGGAAATTTTTTTATGTACACTATAATAAAATAAAGGAGAGTGCTAAAAATATAAGGTATATTTAAAGGCTAAATTACACCCATTATCCCTAAACTTACATTTTAATTCATGATTGTCCCTAAATTTCAATTTATTACACAAAAATCCTTAGATAATGATTTTATCACAATGATGGTTTTTTTACCCGTTTTTCGGCCAGCACTTCGCCGAAAATCCTATATGGCATAATAAGAATAATTTTTTAATATTATTTTAGATTTTTCAAGGTGCCACATAGGATTTCACCCACTCTTTTTCTTTTTCTTCTTCTTCTTCAATATTCTTCTTCAAACCCATCAAAACTACTAAAATCACCCCTTGAAATAATCTCATGGCTAAACCATCAAACTCATATTTGTTGGAGGTGAGAAAAAGAAAAAGATGATTTTGATTGGTGGTTTTAATGGATTTGATAGTTTTGATGGGTAGTTTTAATAAGATTGAAAAAGAGATTGAAGAAGAAGAAGAAAAAGATTAGTAGAGGTGAGAGAAAGAAGAAGATTGTTTTGATGAGTGATTTTGATGGTTTGATGAATTTGATTGATGATTTTGACAGGTTTGATGGTTTTGATGGGTGATGATATTGAAGAAGAAGAAGATCGATGGAGGTGAGAGAAAGAAGAAGATGGTTTTAATAGGTTTGATAGTTTTGATGAGATTGAAGAAGAAGAAGAAGAAGAAGAAGATTGGTGGAGGTGAGAGGAAGAAGAAGATGGGTTTGATGAGATTTAAAAAGAAAATTGATAGGGATGAGAGGAAGAAGAAGATGATTTTGATCGGTTTGATGGTTTTTATAGGTAGCTTTAATAAGATTGAAGAAAAAAAAAAAGAAAAAGGAGTAGTGGAATCATATGTGGTGCCTTGAAAAATGTAAGATAATATTAAAAAATTATTATTATGGTACCACACAGAATTTTAGGCCAAATTTAGGCCAAAAAACAGGCAAAAAGACTATGGTTATGACAAAATTATTATCTGAGGATTTTTGTGTAACAAATCAAAGTTTAGGAACAATCGTGAATTAAAAAGTAAGTTCAGGGACAATGAATATAAATTAGTATGTATTTAAGACAACCACTATTAATTTTTGCAAATGGGGAGGAGATATAAATAAAAGAGAATGTTAAGAATATAAACATACAAAACACATATTGATATATTGGGCACTATCATAATAAAAATGACTAAAATTAATCAATTATGTGATATTCTTACCATATGTAACTACTTATATTATTTCATTCCTAATTAGTGTGGGATCATTCTTAACCACCCATTTGAGAAAAGCTTTCATGGTTTTCAAAAAATAGGTAAAAAAATTGAAAAAATTTAAAGAAAATATCAAATCACAATTTTGGAATACAGCTTCAAACTCGATCCTAAACTAACAATAGGAAGGGATCCAAATTCTTCTATTAATATTTCTCAACATGATAATTATATTAAAATAAATCTACCAGAAAATCGGCATAGCTGCAGAGAAATCCAAAGAAAATCAAGTTTTTATTCTACTTTTAAGGTAAATTACACCAATCGTCCCTCAACTATTGACTAATACACATAATTGTCTTTCAATTATTTTTTGTAACAATAATATCCCTGATGTTATATCATTTATAACATAAAAATGTCTCACCCCATTTTTCATCAATTCTCATAACCGAAAGCTGACATGGACGCCACATCAGCTTATTTTAAATTTAGAAAAAGCAACAGCATCATTGTGAGTAAAATTATTTTTCTTCTCACGCGCCAACATACCCCTTTCTTTAACCTTTTCTCAGACACATTTCCCTAGAAAAGTATCTTGCAGAAACCCATCAAAAATTGAGTAAATAGTAGCAACAAGAACAAGAAATTGAAACAAATAAAATTATTCTTACCTCAAAAACTCATCTAAAAAATGCTTCAAAATCTACCATTCTACTATTGAATAAATAAACTGCTCAAGAACAAGAAAGAGCACCAAATAAATTGCTCTTATCTCAAAAACCCATCTCATAAATACTTTAAAATCTACCACTCAAGTCTTGATTTGATCTGGGTTATTGGAATTAGTCAATTTATTTTACTGCACATTCTTTAATAAAAGCCATGTGGTCATATGTTTGTTATATTCTTTAGGTATCCTAGTATCAAGAAAGTGAGTAGTGCATCTATTAGTTGCTGATTTTTAGCTAATTTTCATTATGCATTTTGCCTATATAAAGACAATAGTGTGTGATGAATAAACAGTGTGTTAAGCAGAAAACTATTTCCACTCTGGTTTGTGTCTTTTCTTTAAATTATTTGCAGTAAGAATAGCTATACAACCTCAACAGTGGTATCAAAGCTTGCAAAAGAAAAGAAGGAAATAGTAAGTGTGATGAGTGTTTAAAAAAGTGAGCCTTGAGTGTTGAAACACAAGAGTAAAAGTGAGGTGCAAAAGAATGAGAATAAAAAAAAAAAGAAGGTGTGTGAGCAGTAGCTTATTTTACAACAGCTGCTTTTATTTATCAGTTTTTTTGTTCAAGCTACCTAACTTTGCAGGTTGCAGTAGCAATGATGGCCATAAAAAACTTTGTACAACCAGCTATTCCTCACTTTGATGGCCATTATGACCATTGGAGCATGTTGATGGAAAATTTCCTAAGGTCCAAAGAGTATTGGGATGTTGTTACTTCTAGAATTGCTGAACCAGAAGAAGGAGCAACGTTGACAGTAGCACAACAGACAGCTCTAGAAGCCTTAAAATTGAAGAATCTCAAGGCCAAGAACTATTTGTTCCAAGCCATTGACAAGACAATCTTGGAGATAATTCTTTGCAAAGATACCTCCAAGCAAATTTGGGACTCTATGAAGAAGAAATATCAAGGATCTACAAGAGCAAAAAGGCAACAGCTTTAAACACTTCGTTCGGAGTTTGAAATGCTACGAATGAAATCGGGAGAGTCAATCACAGATTTCTTTTCTCGGACAATGGCAATAGTTAATAAGATCCAGATTCATGGTGACAAGACGGAGGACGTCACTATTGTTGAGAAAATTCTTCGATCCTTGGCACCAAAATTTAATTTTGTTGTTTGCTCCATATAAGAAGCCAAGGATATTGAAGAACTTTCAATTGATGAATTACAATGATCCTTGTTGGTTCATGAACAAACATTCCTACAACAAAAGATTGAAGAGCAAGCATTAAAAACTTCAATCCATTCTTCAACTAAAAACCATTCTCCACCTATGTCAAGAACGAATAGAGGAAGAGGTAGATATAGAGGAAACATTGATCATAGTAATCAAAAGCTTGAAAGTGATTCCTATCATGATCCTCAAGGGAGAGGAAAAGGTCGTGAAGGCCAACATTCAACTGGATTCAGGCCAAAGTCAGCAGACAAATCCAATGTTGAGTGTTTTAGATGTCACAGGTATGGACATTACAAATTAGAATGTCGAACTAATTTGAATAGACAAAGTGGGGAAAGAGCTAACTTTGCAAAAAAAGAAGAAGAAGTGTCTCTCTTGATGGTGTGTCACATGAAGGAAGAAGCACAACCAAATATGTGGTATTTAGACACTGGTTGTAGCAACCATATGAGGTGGAGATAAAAAGATGTTTGCTGATCTAGATGAATCTTTCCGCAACACTGTGAAGTTTGGAGATAATTCCACAGTTTCAGTTATGGGAAAAGGGAAGATTGCAATTCATACTAAGGGAAATTTGGTGCAGACCATCTCAAATGTACTTTTATGTCCCTGAATTAAAAATCAATTTGCTGAGTATTGGCCAACTATAAGAGAAGGGATATGAAATCTCCATCAAAGATGGCATTTGCAGAATTCAAGATGAAAAATTGGGCTTAATTGCCCAAGTCAATATGACAGAGAATCGAATGTTTCCGATGTATGTCCAAAATACTACCCACTTATGCTTTTTTGCAAGATTAAAGGAGGAGGCTTGGTTGTAGCATTTTCGCTATGGACATGTCAATTTTGGTGGGCTAAAGACACTACATCAAAAGAATATGGTATCAGGTCTTTCTCAAATTACAGTTCCTTCTCAAATTCGTGAAAAATGTGTTGTTAGTAAACAACATCGTAGTCAATTTCCACAAGGAAAATCATGGAGAGCAAAGAAACCATTGGAGTTGGTTCTTTCGGACATCTGCAGGCCAATAAATCCATCTTCGAATGGAGGTAAAAGATATATAATTACCTTTGTTGATGACTACAGTCGGAAAATTTGGGTTTATTTTTTTCAGGAAAAATTTGAAGCTTTAAAGCACTTATTGAAAAAGAAGTTGATAACCTAATAAAGGTCCTTCGCACTGATTGTGGTGGAGAATACAACTCAAATGAATTTGTAAATT
The DNA here is from genome assembly GCA_948193065.1 of Aleurites moluccanus. Taxonomy (NCBI): domain Eukaryota; kingdom Viridiplantae; phylum Streptophyta; class Magnoliopsida; order Malpighiales; family Euphorbiaceae; genus Aleurites; species Aleurites moluccanus. The sequence continues at coordinate 8,307 of CANXYC010004259.1, read as the reverse complement.
TTTATGAGATGCATGGAATCAAAAGGCAACTTACAACAGCTTATACTCCTTAACAAAATGGTGTGTGCAAAAGAAAGAATCACACTATTTTGAATATGGTACGAAGCCTTTTGAGAAGCAATAGCATACCAAAAAATTTCTAGCCCGAAGCAGTCAACTAAAGCATTCATATTTTGAATAGAAGTCACACTCTTGCTGTTCAAAATATAACACCAGAGGAATCATAGAGCGACCAAAGACAAGTAGTAGACCATGTCAAAATCTTTGGATGTGTTGCCTATACTCATGTTCCAGACCAAAAGAGAAAAAAGCTAGATGACAAAGGAGAAAAATGCATTTTTCTTGGCATTAGCGATCAATCAAAGGCCTACAAACTTTATGATCCTATCTCCAAGAAAATCATCATAAGTCATGATGTGATCTTTGATGAAGAACAATTTTGGCAGTAGAGTGAGGAAGGCATTGAAGGACAAATTCCAACGAATTTTGAAGATGATGCAGAGTTGACAAATAGCAGAACCATCATAGAAGGTTCTCAAAGTCAAAACACAATTGCAGAAAATGAAGAATGACCAGAAATTGAAGAACAATCACATTAGGTTCGAAGAAGACCTGCTTAGATAAGTGATTAAGAAGTTACATAGGTTGACCAATATAAAGATCCACTTACCCATTTTGCTTTATTTTCAAATTATGATCCTACAACCTTTGATGAGGCTATAAAATATTCAAAGTGGAGGATTGCAATGGATGAAGAAATTGCAACCATTGAAAGAAACAATACTTGGGAGTTAACAAATCTTCCAAGATGGCACAAAACAATCGGGGTTAAGTGGGTGTACAAGACAAAGTTGAATGAGAATGGTGAAGTTGACAAATACAAGGCGCGCTTGGTGGCTAAAGGCTACAAGTAAGAGTTTGGTATGGATTATAAAGAAGTATTCGCACCTGTTGCAAGGCTTGATACAATCAGATTGGTGATCGCTTTAGCAGCTCAAAATTCATGTCCTATCTTCCAATTAGATGTGAAGTCAGCATTCTTGCATGATGACCTATAAGAACAGGTATTTGTTGATCAACCTGTTGGTTATGTGAGACTTGGTAGTGAACATAAGGTATATAAATTGAAAAAAGCATTATATGGGTTAAAACAAGCTCCACGACCTTGGTATAGTCGCATTGATGCTTATTTTTTGAAAGAAGGGTTTAAAAAATATCCATATGAGCATACACTTTTTATTAAAATTGGTGATGGAAGAAAATTGATTTCGGTGTGTTTATATGTGGATGATCTTATTTTTACTGGGAATGATACTGCCATGTTTGAGAAGTTTAAGAAGTCTATGACGGATGAATTTAAAATGACTGATCTTGGTTTGATGCATTATTTTTTGGGCATTGAAGTGGTTCAATTAGCTGCTGGAATTTATGTTTCTCAAAAGAAATACATTCAAGAGATGTTAGACAGGTTTCAAATGAAGAATTGCAACTCTATGACTACTCCAATTGAGTTTGGATTGAAGCTTGCACACGAAGTGACGGATAAAACTCTGCTTCAATTGTTGATAGAGTGACAATTGGTTGCCCTTTTAAAGACCATGAGACAACCCCTGAACCAACCATAAAGATATACATGAAGTACTTCTTCTATCATTAACATCTCCAGTATAATCACTATCTGTAAATCCAAACAAATCTGACTTTTCTCCCTTCTTATAAAATAGTACATACGTGGTGGTTCCTTGTAAGTAGCGAAAAATCCTCTTTGCAGCTTGCAAATGTATTTTTGTTGGGTGTTCCATGTATCTGCTGATAAGGCTTACAACATACATAATATCTGGCCTTATTGTTGTCAAATACATAAGGCTCCCCATAATTTATTTGTAGAGAGTGTTGACTAAGGAAGATTCTTGAAGAACTTCAGTTCAAGCAACAAGGAGCAACTTTAATTTATTATGATAATAGTTGAGCAATTAAGCTCTCCAAAAATCCTGTTTTACATGGTCTAAGCAAGCACATGGATATGAAGTATCATTTCTTGAGGGACCTTACAAAGGATGGAGTAATTGACCTTATTTTCTGCAAAAGTGAAGATCAAGTAGCAGGCATATTTACTAAACCCCTCAAGTTTCCATTATTTCAAAAATACAACCTCAAGTCTTTATTTGATCTGGGTATTGTCTACTTTGTTGCATTTCTACAAGGAAAAAAAAAAAAAAGAAACACCATCAATCAATAGCTTAAAGAAGGTGAGAGATAAGACAAATTTAAATTGAAGACAAAAATGGGGAATGTAGGTGGTAAAGTAACTGTTGAGAGAGCCCAACCTAGCACCAGCAGAGATCCCAACATAGCAATAACGATAGTGTCGGCTACGGTAGCTGCAATTTAGGAGCTTTTAGGCCATCTCCAATCACATAGAAAAATGGTGTAAAACACCAAAATAAAGATGAAATTCTACTCCAATGGAGCTGTATTTTTCATGGCCAAATGGTGTTGTGCTATAGTGCAACACCATACTTGGTGTTGTACTATAGCACAACTCATTGTCCTTTTTTTAATTTTTTAATTAGTTTTATTATTTGAAAAAAAAAAATTTTAAAGTTCATCAATTTTAACTTATAATAAATTTATTTGAAATAATAATTATCTTTCTTTTCTATCCTAAATTTTTAATATTTGAAATAATATAAATTGTAAATGACAATGAAAAAATATCAAATATTTATATTTATATTAATTAAAATTATAAAAATATTCAAATTAAAATTACATAAATTTTCAAATTAAAATTACACTAATAATTAATATCACCATCGACATTAATTAAAATTACATAGGCATTCAAAATATCACTCGAACACTTACATAATGAAAAATACATATTAATATAATAATATAACATATACTACTATATAAATTTAATAATTTGGTAGATTGATTCCGAATCCACCAATATTATTAAAATATTGGCCAAAATCATCAGTGGCAGAAGAAGAACATTATTGTTGGTTTCTTTTTTGTATAATTCTTAGTTGTTTAGCTCGAAAATACTCATGTACATTTAGATAAGTGATGTCACTCAAGTTATGAAATAAAATTTTATTTTCCTTTCTTCTTTCTTTTAAGGCCAAAGTGTGTCGTTGGATATCCATTTGTTTTTACTTGTTCAAGCTTTTCTTTTTTAACATTTTCATGAGTTGTTTATTCTTTTCTTTAAGATTATTATATAATGACTCCATATGTTCATCATTTTTTTCTTTTCGATTTAGCTTTCTTCACTCCAATGGGTCATTGAGATGAAGTACTATCAAAACTGTCATCATCTAAATTTGGAGAAAATGATGACAACCCAAGAGATGATATGGCGATTCAAAAGTAAGATTATCATATTGTGACCAATCATAATTAACATTTTGTATCCGAGCAACTTATCTGACAATAAGAACATTATCTTTAAACTTTCAAAATCCTTAACCATATGCCAAACATTATTAAATTTGAATCTTTTTTTGAACTTGAGTTCTTGCATGAATAACTCTTTTGTTCGATGTAACTGCAATTTATTATGAAAGTAATGTTAAGTATTCAGACTAATAACAATAGTAAAAAAAAAATCAACATAAATACTCATAATATCTTCAGCCGAAGCACTAGTTGGATTCAAATTCTCTACTTATTCCAAGCATCCATTCAATTTCTTTACTTCAACAATTATAGCTTGCATTTGAGATTAAATAGATCATTTGCTATGATAGTCCAATTATTAGTTCCTTGTTTTGTTGTAATTTTGCTCCACGCGGGACCAAAACTGATATGAAGATTAATACTTACCCGTAATAGGGTTCTAAGAAATATCTAAATAAACTTGACAAAGAAGTACATCTTCAGAATTAGTATATCTAGAATATCAGATGGACATTTTGTTTTAAAGAAATAGATAGTTAGAGAACATAAATGGTTTTTTTACAAGATGATGTTTGATAATGAATTCAAGATTGTTATTTCATAGCAAATGAATCCTCTAGATAAGAAGAGTTGGACCACACTTTGTCCATTGTATTCAGATAAGAATATTATCAACTTTATACGTTCTCCAATATTTTCATATTCACTATATCCAATGCATTCAGATAAGAATCTTATCGGCTTTACACGTTCTTCAATATTTTCAAATTCACACTATGTCCAATATATTCAGATAAGAATATTATCAGCTTTTTCATGTTCTCCAATATTTTCATATTCACTATGTCCAATGCATTTAGATAAGAATTTTATCAGCTTTACACATTCTCCAATATTTTAAAATTCACACTATGTCTAATATATTCAGATAAGAATATTATCAGCTTGACACAGTCTCCAATATGTCTAGATAAGAAAATATGGATCCTCAAGACTAAACCATTAGATTGATTACATCATCATCTATAATCATTAGATTGAATTTTGAATCTGATAAGATAAGTCTCTTCATTCACTATAAATAACATACTTCATTATGATGTAAACTCGCAATCCTAAATTCTTCTCCTTTTAAATACCTTATAAAAAATCAATATACAACAAAACTTAGCCAATTCCTTCACTTTCAAAATGAATTAAAACTTAAGAATTCCATAAGTTTCAATTCTTCTTCAGATGATGATAATGATGAATTAATAATGAATAACCTTGCAGACATCAATGCAGCTGAAGAAGTGATGCATCATATGATCGCTAACAATAACATGATGCTCGATAACTACTTCTATCAACAAAAGAATTAAATGATTCATGTTGACTCGATTATTGGTCATGCAATAATTTATTGTGGTAAGGAAAATATTAATTGCAATTTGTTCAATGACTATTTTACTAAGAATCCATACTATAATTATGACATATTTCGTCAACGATATCGAATGTCACGAAATTTGTTCCTTCATATTGATGATGCAGTCAAATGTTATGATAACTATTTCCAATAACGAAACAATGGAGTTGGTAGACTGGGATAATCATCTTTACAGAAAGTAACAACAGCCTTCTAAATGTTAGCATATGGTTTACTTGCAAATGCTACAGACGAGTACATTAAAATAGGAAAGTCAACAGCGAATGAAAGTATGAAGAGATTTTGTCGTACTATGGTGGAGATATTTGCAAAGTGGTATCTAAGATCACCTATCACTAATGACGTTGCCAGGCTACTTCATGTTGGTCAAAAACGTAGTTTTTCAAGAATGTTAGGCAACCTAGATTGTACGCATTGGAAGTGAAAAACTTGTCCAACTGGTTGGGTTGGGCTGGACAATACACAAGTCATAGTGGCTCACTAACTATTATTTTCGAAGCTATAGTAGAATATGATATTTTGATATGGCATGCATATTTTGGTATGTTGGGGAATAATAATGATATCAATATGTTAGTCATCTAATCTTTTTTTTAATCTTACTCAAGGTATTGCTCATTCTATTGATTATATTATTCAAGGTAAATAGTATAACATGTGTTATTATTTAACTGATAATATATACCTGAAATGGTCAACTATTGTGCAAAGTATTCACCAGCCATAGGATCGAAAGAAAAAATATTTTGCTATGCGACAAGAAATATATAGAAAGGATGTGGAACATACCTTTGAAGTTCTTCAATCATGGTTCGCAATCGTGGCAGAACCAACATATTTTTGGAGAAAAAAATGTGTTACATAACATTATGAGTGTATGCATTATTATGCATAATATGCTTAACAAGGATGAACGTTATTTTGATACACCAATTCAAAATGCAAGGAAAGCACCAACCAGAGAAGTTGAATTCATGATAGATGAAAATACAAGATTTCATCAATTTCTTTCTTTTCATGAACAAATCAAGAATAAAGATGCATATATTACATTTCGTAATACATTAATTGATCATTTATGAAAAAAATATAATAATTCATATGTTTAAATAAATATCACTATGTATTATTCACATCTATATTAAAGTTTAATTATAAATGTAATGTTTGGTTCACAATTATTTCTATTAATATAATTTTATTTTAAAATAATATATTAATAGTAAATGAGTCATTTTAAATAATGAATCATAATAGTTTCTAACACTTTATTAAATTAATAAATATATTTTTGGACCAAAATGTTAAATAAATTTATTTATAAATAATTAGTGAAATATATAAAAGAGTAGTGAATTATAAAAAGTTATGTAACATTACATGTTTTAAAATTCCTTCACTTTCGAGCTTCGATTCCCAAAGCAAAATCCATCATTCTAATAAATCTAAATTAAAATAATGAACTACTAATTAAGTATATAAAAATCAATACATTCACTTATAAAAGCGGTTCAAGTATAAATAACGATCTTTTGAAAGAAAACGCATCCTGAAATAGAGAATTGATGATGAGTGTATGGCCAAAATCTGACTCTGCAATGCTACTGCCGCCTCCAACAATGACTCGTTGGCGTCAGAAAAGAAGCCCAGCACTGGTGTCGATTGCGTTGGTCATTTCCTTGAACCAGGTACATCTCTCTCTCTCTCTCTCTCTCTCTCTATTTTATTTAGGCCAGCCATCTGATTTGCTATTTTAAACCAATTAGATATTTTGGATTCTTTTATGGATAATTTATAATTTAATCTCTAGATTTTGATCTTAAATATGATTGAATTCCTGTATTTTAAAAAACTTTTGATCATGTCCTTGCATTATGATTCTATTAACTAATAAGTCCTTTCGTTGCTATTTCCATTAAAACTTATTTGAAATGGTTAAAATATTTATAACTAAATATTTTATTTCTACATGTTAAGTGAATCCATGTATATTTTTTTTTTCATTTACCACAAAATTTCAATAATGGTGGAGTCTATTGTGGTTCCATCTCTCACTGTGAATATTGTTTAAAGAAATGGAGAGGGAATTTGGCTTTGGAGTCAGAAATTTCCTTTGAAGGTATGTTTGGATTTTTACAAATAAACTTGGGGTTTTTTTTTATTCGAACTTACCCATAATAACAAAGATAAAATTATACCAAAATACAAAAATCACGCAAACCCATCAAAACCCATTGATGAAAACATAAAAATGCATCCTTTAGAGACCCATCTGTTTCATATGAAAGACCTCCAAGAAAATACTCATTATAGAGCAAGCTTCGTTGCTTTTTTCGATGAAGAATTCTCCAAGAAAATTCAAGAACTTGCGCTCAAATCCCAACTTTCACATGATAACGAAGTGGATTTGGGACCTGAAATAGCCTCTAATTCTAGAGATAACTAACAAGAGCCATCGGGATGATCAGGGAGAGAGGATATAATTCCATGTGTCTCTGTTGCTTCTTTCTACATGTGGAAGCTACTGGAGGTGGCAGCCAGCTGAGCCATTCGATCGCCATCATCCGCACTATCTCCATCACCGTCGCTTTGGGAGCGGAGACAAGTGAGGCGCTCCAAAGTCAGCTCTGCTTTTCCATTTTTGGGACTTTGGATTTTTGTAGAAATCGATTTTATGGTTGGATTTGTGGAGAGAGATGTCTAAGTTTGTTGGCCTGGTGGTGGGATGGAGATGGAAAATGATGATATGCGACAACAATGAAGATTGAAATCTGAAAATGATTTTTGCAATCTAAAAAATTAGGTTGAGTGGATGGAATTAGCAAAGGGGTATTTTGAGTATAATTTATTATTATTATTTTTTAATTTTTTAACAAAAAATATAAAAAATTCACGGCATGACTTATCCGTATTTTAAATACTCATCCGTATTTTAGATCAAAATCTAAATATTAAATTGTAATTTAATCTTCTTTTATTTATTTTTTAAATAATTAAAGTAATACATTATAAATATACATTTAATAAGAAGAAAAGGCCTGGTGGTAAATCACTTGCTCATCCATTTTCTCACCCCATAATCGAGCCGCAACAAAGCTTATACATATTATATTTTTCCTTTCTTTTACGAGATCATTTCACTCATGATATTCCAACTTATAGCTCGCGCACATTATTATCCTTAAATTTTAAAACGTAACATAAAAGTCCTTAAACTTTTAGCCGCGTTTCATTGGCAGTTCTTATCCGCCACAAACTTAAGTTATTTCTATTTTTACCCCTAAAGTCTTACTTTTCTTTCAAAGAAATCTAAAAATCCTCTTTTTTAGGCTCTGATACCATTCAGGTGAGTCTGCCCTCCCTCTAATTGTTCTGTTCAGAGGCGGAATTACAGAGAGCTACTCCTAAAGATCTTTTAAAGGATTTTTTCTTTTATTTCTGATTTCTTTCAGCTTTTTATATTCGTT
>CANXYC010004222.1:0-18581 GCA_948193065.1 Aleurites moluccanus | reverse complement strand
CAGCATTTTCATAATTAATTGGGTTATATTTGATTGTTGCATATCATTTAGGTTGTCATTTGGGTTCTACGCGGTACTGGTCGCTTATGCATCACCCGTACCCTAGGACCGTCACGACTTCCGAGATAGGTCGTGACAATTTCTTTCAGTTGTGCATCTTCATTGAAATTTGGTATAATTATATATGTCTTAACTTAGATATTTTGATCTTCATTTAGTAGGACCATCTTGGTCTAGATATTTTAATCTTCATTTGATAGGACCATCTTGGTTCTCGATCCTTTATTTGGATCTTTTACTTAATATGAATATCTCGGTCTTAGATCATTTGTTTGGATATTTTTGTTTAGTAGAACCATTTTAGTTTGAGATAACTCATTTGGATCTTTACTAGTAGGACTACCTTTAATCCTTTGATGATTCTGAGTTGCTATTAGAGAAACAACTGTTTGGTCATAGATTCCTTTATATGAGTATGTTTTTGGTAAAACTGTTACTCTTAATATGTTTTATTTTGGTGAAACTATCATAAGCTTTAGATTTTCTACTTAGTTGAGCTGTTCATATCCATTTTTTGGATCTTATTTTTGATAGGGATATTATAAGCCTTAAATTTATTTTTGGACCTTTGTCGTTTGGTTGAGCTATTTACTGGCTTAGATACTTTTTTAGATCTTTACTTTTGGATGAGCCATTCATTGGACTTAGATCCTTTTCTGGATCTTTCTTTTGGTTGAGCTATTATAAGTCTTAGATCATTTTTTGGATCTTTCTTTTTGGTCAAGCTATATGGGTCTTAGATCCTTTTTTGGACCTTCACTTTTTGGTAAAGCCATCATAGTTCGTAGATCAAAATAGCTTATGCATATAGACAGTTAATGAAGCACAAGTTGAATTACATGATCCATGATTTAAAAATGGTCACAATAGTGTTTACTTTGAAGATTTGGAGACACTACCTTTATGGAGAAAAGTGTGAAATCTACATCGACTACAAAAAGCTTAAAGTATATATTTCAATAGAAGGATCTAAACCTTAGGCAAAAAATATGGATGAAGTTGCTTAAGGATTATGATCGTGAGATTCTATACCATTTGGGCAAAACTAATATGGTAGAAAATGCCTTGAGCCAGAAATCATTGGGAAGTTTAGCTTACATTAAAGTATATAAATGACCATTGGTGAAGGAGATACAAGGGTTGCATGATATAGGAGTTTGGTTTGAATTGTTAGTTTCTAGAGTATTTCTAACACATTTTCAAGTTAAACAACTCTTAGTTGATCAAATTAAGAAAGCCCAAAATAGAGTGAAAGGTGAAGTGAAATCAGAAAAAGCTCCTAGATTCACCATTGTAGTGATGTGTGTTATTTTAGTAGTATTTTTAAGTTAATTTAAATATATTTTATTATGATTTTATTTTATTTTGTGAAGATTTGGTATGTTTTTATTTATTTTTGAAGTTTAAAGTTAAGATTGAAGATATTAAGACATTTGGTTCAAAAATCAAATAAATTTGAAGAAGATTTGCTATAAAAATCGGTATCCAGTTTTTTGAGAGATTCGATCTGATTTTTGGCTAAAACACCTAATTTTTGGTCAAATTATTTTTCGGAGACAGACTAAAAAATTGGTACCCGATTTTTGAGTTTACTCAACCCAGTTTTTGAATTAATGACCCGATTTCTGGTGATTGTTAGGCAAAAATGAGTATTTAACTTTCAAAAATTCATTTTTTTTTAGAGTTGAAGAGTGAAATTTTTTCTAAAAAGTTTAGAAAGGAAAATATTCAAGAAAAGTAAGGAAAAACTTCAAATTGAAGGGCTAACAATTAAAATCAAATCTTGGCGAATGGAGAAAATTTTCATTCTTAACTCCATTTGTCTTTATTTAATTTAATTATTTAGCAATGTTGAACTATTTTATTAATTTAATAAAGTTTTCAATTTGTATTTCAACTATGCTTGGCTGAATTATTTATTCTAGAATTTAGATGTAGTCAATTGTTGATTTTATGATTTAATTATGATTGATTAATTATCTTATACATATGTTGAAATTAGTTAATTTATTGATCTATGTTTATATATGTTTGATAATTGACCACTATTAGACATTATTTAAGATAACACATGATGGATCGAGAGATAAAATGTGATATTAGTTTATTAGATCAATAACCTAAGGGATTGAGTTGCTAAGAGTTTGTGACACACTTTAGGGGTTAGAAATTGCTAAAGAATTTAATGGGCTTATATTAACTAAATGATCATGAGAGTAGATATGAAATTAATGTAGGTACTTTGTAATTGCTTGAGAGAGAATTATAATAATTTAGAGCAGTTAATTCATTAACTTAGTATTTTGAATAATCAATCATGAGTTAAAATAATAAAAGATCAATTGACGAAATCTAAATTATAGGCTTGTTAAAATTATTTCAATTTTCAAAACTCAAAATTACTTTATTTTTAATTTTCAATATTGCTTTAATTGTCATTTCAACATCCAATTTTAATTTAGTCTAAATAATAGAGAAGTATTTAATTTTGATATTTGATCAGCCTCTCTGTGAAACACGACACTTACTCACACACTATTACTTACATGAACGATTCGTACACTTGCGAAATGCCCAATAAGTTTTTGATGCCGTTATCAGGGAGACTAATTTTGTGTTAATATCAACACAAGATACATTTTTTATTAATTTAGACATTTTACTTAGTTTTTTATATTTCTTGCTTAACTGTGATTTGAATTGCAAAAGTTTATGCGAAGGTCTGGATTCGTGAACCTTGAGTCGTTGAATCCAGAAATCAAAAGTTGTGCAAAAAGAATCAAAAGGAAGCAACGAGAGAGAAATAACATGGCAGATTTGAGAGGAGTAGTTGAAGAAGCAGTGGCGGCTGCGGCGACAGCCATTGAAGTAAATGGACAAAGGAACGAGGTGCAACCAAATATATATGAACCTCCAGTTCATGTTCAATCACAATCCCAAACCCTTAGAGACTACGTGTTGCTGAACTTGAATGGGGCACAATTAGGCATAGCCAGACCAACTATCAACAATAATAATTTCAAGTTGGACCATGCACTCATCAACATGGTGTCCAACAAACAATTCGGAGGGGACCACTGAAAGATCCCAATGCCCATATATCCAACTTTGTGGAGCTTTATAACACAGTAAAGATTAATGGTGTATCAGATGAAGCCATTAGGATGATGTTGTTCTCCTTCTCGTTAAGAGACTTGGCTAAGGATTTGTTTAACAAGCATACATCAGATTACTTCACCGATTGGAGAATGCTTGTCCAAACTTTCTTAACTAAGAATTTTCCACCTGGGAAAATGCTTAGGTTCAAGAATGAAATCCTCAATTTCGGACAGTTGGAAGGAGAATCTCTTTTTAAGGCCTGGGAGAGATTTAATGGATTGCAGAGGAGATGTCTGAACCACTGCATAGACAACTACACTCTGATGCAATCCTTTTATGGTGGGTTATCACCGACCATTCAAATAACCCTAGATGCAGCAGCTAGTGGGGCCTTGATTAATAAATTGGCGAATGAAGCATACTAGTTGACAAAAGAGATTGCTTCGAATAATTACCAGTGGGCCAATGAAAGAGATCATCTAAAAAGAGTTGTTGGAGCTTATAAAATGGATCAGATGGCAATGGTAAATGTTAGATTTGATGCACTTTTTAAATTGTTAAGAAATATTAATGTTGGTCAAGTGAATGCTATTTCTAACAATTTTATGAGTTGTGATTTATGTGGAGATAACCATGCTATTATTGGGTGTTCCACTATAGAACAATTTTAATATGTGCCCAACTTCAACAGACAGTAAAACAACCCTTATGTGAACTAATACAACCCTGGGTGGAGGAATCATTCGAACTATACATGGAGCAATTAGAACAATCAGCTTAATCCATTAATATAAGGGAATCAACGAGGACAAGCTAAACCATTTCAACCTCTAGGCTTTCAACAACAAATAAATCAGATGCAACTACAGGAGAAGAAATCTAATTTGGAAGATATAGTGGTAAGTTTAGCCAAGTCGACATATGATTTTATGAATAGAGCTGATTCAACATTTCATAATCAAGCATCAATAATAAAGAACCTGGAAGTGCAGATGGGTCGGTTGGCTAACATTGTGTCCAACAGAAGTCAGGGTTCACTATCCATTAACACAGAAGTGAACCCAAAGGAGCAATGTAAGGCCATTATGTTGAGAAGTGGAAAATAATTAGGAGATGAAGAACCTAAAAAAGTACAGTCCAAGGAAGAATCTCCTAGTGTTATGGTCGAGGAAGAGAAGAAAGAAGAGGTGCCTACAGTACCAGAGATTCAACCTTATGTTCCACCTATTCCATTTCCTCAAAGGTTGAAGAAGCACAAATTGGACAAGCATTATGAAATTTTTTTGGAGATTTTCAAGCAACTTCACATCAACATCCCTTTCGCAGAAGCCCTTGCTCAAATGCCAAAATATGTGAAGTTCTTAAAAGAATTGTTGTCTAATAATAGGAAGCTAGAAGAAAATGCAATTGTAGCACTTACAGAGAAGTGTAGTGCTATTATTCAGAACAAGCTTCCACCAAAGCTTAAGGATCCGGGAAGTTTCTCCATTCCATGCACCATTGGAGAAACTGAATTTAAGAAGGCTCTAAGTGACTTAGGTGCGAGTATTAGTTTGATGCCGCTCTTTATTTGTGAGAATCTAGGCTTTAAAGAATTGAAACCAACCAAAATGACATTATAATTGGCGGATCGATCAGTTAAGTATCCGATTGGGACTGTTGAGAATGTGTTGGTTAAGGTTGGAAAGTTCTACATCCTAGTGGATTTTGTTGTTTTGGATATGGATGAGGATGTAGAAGTTTCACTGATTCTTGGGAGGCCATTCTTGGCAACTGTTGGAGCATTGATTGATATGAAGCAAAGAAAGTTGACCTTAAGAGTGGGAGATGAGGAAGTAGTATTCAACATAAATAAGGCATCGGAGTATCCAAATTTCACTAACAGTTGCTTTAGTGTTGACATTATCGATGAGTTAGTTTAAGAGGTGTTTGAGAAAAAGTACTTTGAAGATCCTCTTGAAGCTTGCCTAGTCAATAATGCAACTACAAAGGATGAAAAAGAAGAGGTAGTTGCATATGCTTATGCATTGGAGGCGGTCGCACCTATGCCGTTCCGAAAATGGTTTAGTTTTAAAGAATTGGGCAAAGGTGGATTACCAAACTCTTGAGTTGAAACCTCTCCCCCCTAATATTGAGCTCAAACCAAAATGGCGGGATCCATTTAAAGTGGCAAAAATATATCCTTATGAAGATATTGAAAGTTCAAATGAGACTTTTGACAATTTTAAGATCAATGGACAACATCTCATGTCATATGTCATGGGAGACATTGCACCAAAAGGAATGGTTTATCTCTTATTTAATCCTCTTTGATCAAGGTCTTATCAAAACATCAAGCTATTGACGTTAAAGAAGTGCTTATTGGGAGGCAACCCATGTTCTAAACTTTAAATCTCTTATTTTTTATTATTTGTATGACTAACCCCTTATATTACTTTAGATTATTTCTTAATATTTTAGAGGCAATACGAAAATGGAATGCATCTTAAGCATACAAATGTGGATTCTTTAAGAGGGAGTATTTCTTTTTTTTTTTTTTCTTTGACATTAAGGACAATGTCAATTGCAAGTGTGGGGGTATTAGTTTAGTTTGCCTTATTTTCAATTACTTTTATTAATAAATATGCTTGTGTTGAATAATTGATGAAAGCCAATGGTAGATTATAATTGATATTTATAAATAATTTTATTGAAATATTTCAGGTTCAACAATTATTTTAGATAAGAAATTTATTTCATTAAAGTTGTATTTTAATGAGTTTTGTATTAAATTGATTGCATTGAACTTATGTATGCTACTTAGAGAGGACTTCTACGCAATTTATATCTTCATTTGCTTCACCTATCTTAGAACATGTTTTTGTGAACCTATCTTAGAACATGTTTTTGTGAACTTTTGAGGCGAAATTTTGAATTTAATTTGAAAGAGAGATATGATTTAGATATTGTTTATTTAACCCTACTACTTATATCTACCTTTATTTTAATTTTTATTTCTAATTTACCCCTTTGAGCATTCTATTAATTTTTAACTTTCTTTTCTTTCTATCAATAACCTTATTAATTCCTTACCCTTTTTGTGAGATAATAATATTAAGTTTATATTTTTTTGTTAAAAAATCTTATTTGAGCAGTGAATAGGGAAATTTTGAAGTTCTTACTAAAAAGGAGCTTATGAAGAAAGTTGTTGTTCTTGAAAAATCAAAAGTACCACTATGTTGAAAAATAAGTGTTGGGGAAGCAAGAAGAAAAAAACAAAGAAAAAAAAGAGAAAAAAAGGAGAAAAAAAAAAAGAAGAAGAGAAAATTCATTATTAAATCTTACTTATCCTTGGAATATTGTTGTGGTGGATGAAGAGTTTAAAAGAAAAAAAAATTGAAAAAGAATGATGCCTAAAGTGAAATGCTCCTACCTTTAAAAAATTTCCTTTATTTAAATTAATGGATTAAAAAAAGTTTTTAATTGTATTTTATTTGACATAATTATCTCATTTTTGTTGATTTAACTTTTTTTTTTATAGCTAATTTACCTTTATTGACCCCATTACAAGCCTAGTAAAGTCCTATTGATCTCTCTTGATTTGTGAATTCCATTAGTGGAGATTGTTTGCATTAACATGCCTATAAGATTTGTAATTCTGTTTAACATCTTTTGATAAGAGGCATTTAAAGATATGTAATATGTATATGCCTGTCTGAAGTACAATAATTTCTTTGTGATTAGTTTAATGCATGATTATTTAAGGCATGATTAAGATGAGATTTATTTTAAATTTAAGATATATGTTTGATTTGAAATTTTTTATTATATTGTTTCTTGAGATTTTGAAGAATTGTTCAACATAAGCATGAGAAAATTAAATATCCTTAGTGTGTATAGTTCTTATTTTGCTTGAGAACAAGTAAATATTTAAGTGTGTGGATATTTGATGTGTGTTATTTTAGTAGTATTTTTATATTAATTTAAATATATTTTATTATGATTTTATTTGATTTTGTGAAGATTTGATATAATTTTATTTATTTTTGAAATTTGAAGTTAAGATTGAAGATATGAAGATATTTGGTTCAAAAATTAAATAAATTTGAAGAAGATTTGCTATAAAAATCGATATTAGATTTTTGGAGAGGTTCGACACGGCTTTTAGCTAAAGCACCCAGTTTTTAGCAAATTATTTTCCAGAGACACAGACTCAAAAATTGGTACTCGATTTTTTAGTGCACTCATCCCGGTTTTTAAATTAATGACTCGATTTCTGATGATTGTTAAGCAAAAATGAGTATTTAACTTTCAAAAATTCATTTTTTTTTTGAGAGTTGAAGAGTGAAAATTTTTCTAAGAAGTTTAGAGAGAAAAATATTCAAGAAAAGCAAGGAAGAACTTCAAATTGAAGGGCTATCAATCAAAATCAAATATTGGCGAATAGAGAAGTTTTTCATTCTTAACTCCATTTATCTTTATTTAATTTAATTATTTAGCAATGTTGAACTATTTTATTAATTTAATAAAGCTTTCAATTTGTGTTTCAACTATGCTTGGCTAAATTATTTATTCTAGAATTTAGATGTAGTCAATTGTTAATTTTATGATTCAATTACGATTGATTGATTACCTTGTGCATATGTTGAAATTAGTTAATTTATTAATCTAGATTTATAAATGTTTGATAATTGGCCACTATTAGACATTATTTAAAATAATGCATGATGGATCGAAAGATGAAATGTGATATTAGTTTATTAGATCAATAACTTAAGGGATCGAGTTGCCAATAAATTGGAACACACTTTAGGGGGTTAGAAGTTGCTAAAGAATTTAATGGGCTTACATTAACTAAATGATCACGAGAGTAGACTTGGAATTAATGTAAGTACTTTGTAGTTGCTTGAGAGAGAATTATAATAATTTAGAGCAGTTAATTCATTAACTTAGTATTTTGAATAATCAATCATGAGTTAAAATTATAAAAGATCAATTGACGAAATCTAATTTTTAGGCTTGTTAAAATTATTTCAATCTTCAAAACTCAAAATTACTTTATTTTTAATTTTCAATATTACTTTAATTTTCATTTCAACAATATTACTTTAATTTTCATTTCAACATCCAATTTTAATTTTATCTAAATAATAGAGAAGTATTTAATTTTAGTACTTGACCACACCTCTCTGTGGGACATAATACTTACTCACACACTATTACTTGTATAAACGATTCATACACTTGCGAAACGTCTAACATGTAGATGGTGTACTGAGTACTTGACTATATGTTCCTATAATGGATGATTTGAAGAAAAAAAAATTATAAGAGAGGCTTATTATGCAAACTACAGTGTACATCCAAGTGCCACCAAAATGTACCATGATGTTAAGAGTTCTTACTGGTGGTATGGAATGAAGAAGGACATAGCGGAGTTTGTGGCTAAATGCTTAACTTGACTACAAGTAAAGTTTGAGCACCAAAAGCAATCCAGATTCCTTCAACGGTTGCCTTTACCATAATGAAAATGGGTTAAGATAACTATAGATATTGTGGTAGACTTACCAAGGACTTTTAGTGGGCATGACTCTATTTGGGTAATTGTGGATAGATTAATGAAATTAGCTCATTTTTTACCTGTGAAGACAACATATTCGACCTCACATTATGCTCGACTGTACATTGATGAGATAGTGAGACTGCATAGCCTTCCAGTATCGATCATTTCTGATAAAGGCACACAGTTCACATCAAGATTTTAGAAAAAAAAAATGCAAAAGTCCTTGGGTACTCAATTAGATTTCAATATGGCTTTCCATTTCCAAATTGACGGACAATATGAAAGGACCATCCAAATACTACAAGATATGTTAAAGATGTGCATTCTAGACTTTGGCGAAAATTGGGATAAATATCTATCATTAATAAAATTTGTCTACAACAATAGTTATTGCTCTATGATTAAGATGGCACCGTATGAAGCACTAAATGGGAGAAATTGTATGTCTTTATTAGGATGAAGTGGAAGAGAAGTTTATTGAAGGATCTAACTTGATCCACTATACAATAGAGAAAGTACCTTTGATTCAGGAACAGTTGAAGTTGGATTTTAGTCATCGAAAGAGCTATGCTGACACTAAAATAACTCACTTTGCCATTGGTGATAAGATGATCTGGAAGATGTCACTAATGAAGGGTGTTATAAGATTTGGTAAAAAGGGTAAGCTATCTCCGATGTACATTTGTAACAACCTGCACCAAAGAGCGGTGTTTGGTTGAGCTGTTTAAAGAATCCCATGTCGATGTGGGATAGGAAATTAAAGTGGTTTATATAGTTTAGCTAATTACTGTTTAAATAACTTGGATTAACCATTTTAGGCTGGGGTTGAGCCATAAACAACAGGTTATTTGGAGCTAGTTTCGAGTCTAACTGTTACAATTTGGTATTAGGAGTCAGATTGTGTGGAGCTAGTAGGCCTACAGGAAAAGGGCTATCCATGGAGTAGAGCACAAGATGGAGCCACTTGGGGCACTAACAAACCATAATACCCAGATTAGTGACCTGAATCCAGTTGTAAATATAAGTCAATCAGCAGAATTTCACCGATGATGTCACACCCCAAAAGAGGGGAGAGTGTAATAACCCGCACCAAGGATAGGTGTTTGGTTGAGTTGTTTAAAGAATTCCACATTGATGGGGGATAGAAAATTAAAGTGGTTTATATAGTCCAACTAGTTACTATTTAAATAACCAGGGTTAACCATTTTAGGCCGAGATTAACCTATAAAATAGCAAGTTATTTGGAATCAATTTCAGGCTGGACCGTTATAACATTGGACCATTTGACATATTAGATAGAGTTGGAGAGTATCTTATTGTTTTCCACTCCCACCAAATATGGATAGCGTGCATTCAGTGTTTCACATATCTATGCTTTGTAAGTATGTTCTCGATCCTTTCCATGTATTACAAGTGCAATCAATGGACATTAATCAGGATTTGACTTATGGAAAAGATTTGATAGCCATTATTGATAGATTGTTTGGAAGACTTTAGAATAAGGAAATGTCGATGGTGAAAATCCTTTGGAGAAACCAATAGATGGAAGAATGCACTTGGGAGAGTGAGAGTAGTATGCAAACCAAGTATCTGCAGTTGTTTCAGTTTTGAGGTACCTTCTTCTTTAAATTCGAGGACAAATTTTCTTAAGGGGAAAAAAATATAATACCTAAAATCTATTTAGCATGCTTGTGTATAATGCTTATGGATTTTAAGTTGTTTTTTATAAAGATTTGATATGTTTGTGTTATCTGTGATGGATTTTGGATTAGCTTTGCTCTGATCGCTATTAATATAGACTATTTAGAGAATTTAGAACTTTAGATTCTTCAAAATCATCTCTTGTAAAGAAATAAGGTAATTTCTCTAAAATTTTCATTTGGTTTTGATTTGAAGTTTCTAACAATTAGAAAAAGGTGTTTTATGAGTTATGGGTAATTAATATGTGTAATTATTGCTAAAGATTTATGGTTGGTTGGAAGGTTAGGATTTAATGACTATTTTGTTGAACAGTAAAGTGAGTAGAATTTTTATCACCAAACCTCCCTTTTTTTCTTTTAAGTGATGGATAAACTGAGTCTAAGAAATATCTATTGAGACTTAGAAAGTCTATAATTATAATGAATTAACTTGGATATTGTTAGGTAAGAAAACCCTAATTTTGTGATATTTTGACAGTGTATTAAGCTTGGATGAATTAAGGGATTTAAGTTGATTTGAGCAATACCAAGGAGTCTTTGAGCTTTATTGGAAAGTTTACTACTTTGAGGTGAGTTGTGAATTATAATATTGCATGACAAGCTACCTATTAGAGATTTGCTTACCCATAATGATAAATGTCATTTTTCTGAAATATTCAAATTATTATACATATATATGTACATTGTTAATTCATAATTCTTTCCTTTATGTTGCATGAATTTTCTTTATAATTAGCCACTGTTTATTGTTAAGGAGCTTGGTCATTATTTCCTTGAATCAAGCTCTCCATTTGAAATTATTATTCCTTTTACATTGAAGATATGTTTTAATTCTGTTGAAAAAATATTTGGGTCTATTTATTGTTGTTATAACTACCTAATTTCTGAACCTTAGATCATGTAAATGATAAAACGTCTTCATTATTAACCCACTATGGTAATGTTCCTAGAGGAGGATGAATATGAATATAAAGATTTTTATGCACTTTTAATCTCTTATGCAATAATGACCAATATAAATTCAAGCAAAGTAATATAAAGAGATAGAGTTAGAGAAAACTTAGCCAAATTATAATGGTTCAGAGTTCAACCCTCCCCTCCGTCCACTTCGCTCAATATCAACTCGATATTGAGGTCCCACTAACAAAGGTTCACAACTCAACCCTTTACAATAGTTTCAATGGGATTTCGCTCTTTCTCAAAATTGGCTTCCCACCAACCTAGTCTTTCTCTAGAAAGACTTAAGATATTTTAAGTTTATCTCAAGACTTCACAATGTCTTTTTAAAGATTATAAATTTAAGCATAAAGGTTTTTAACTAGCATAAGTTAGATTGAACACTAATAACATAAGAAATAAGCTTAAGCTGTTCAAAATACAAGGAAAATGGAGAATATAACAATTTTAATATAATAGTTGATTTCTTGGATCACAAAAACTTCTTCGAACTTCAAAATATCACCTATTTATAGTATTTAATACTTTGTAATAAATTATGACAGTTTGGAGTGCATTTAATGCAGATCAAGTCTTGAAAATAGCTTCCAACATACTATAAATTTTAATAGTTTCATCTGATGTGACAGTTCAACTGTTATAATGGGCATTATTATATTGTAACGATCATTCCATGTGAATCTATAATGGGCATGAAGAACTATAACGGTTGAACACCAAGCTCACTGAATCTTTGTTTAAATTTTTAACAAATCTTTTGTAATGATTGTTATGTTGTGGTAGTGATTGTTCTTATCATTACTTATGGTAACGGACGTTAAAACTACTTTTATATATTTTTGTCCAATTTGAGCAAGTTTCTTGTAACAGTTGTTACTAAAGCATAACATGCGTTCCATCATTATGACAAGTGTTCCATTTTGTAATAGGTACTAAAATTGCTTATGTGCCTTTTGTCTATTTTGATCATAATTTCATAACAATTGTTACATGCTTGTAATGGTCGTTATATGTTCCTACAAAATAAAACATACAATAGACACAAGTATTTTGCAAAAATGCATTCTTTAATATAATGAAATCAATTTAAATAAGTTTAAAGATTGATTAGCAATTTATTCAATTAATCAAAAGTTTATGAAACATCATCAAAATTATTAAAGGGTAAACATTCACCAATGAGAGATAAATCATTGGACCTTGTGCACATGATGACTATGGATAACAACAGTTAGGTTTAGAGAGAGTTTTGCAAAACCCAAATCCAACTCATTTTAAAAATAAAAATACCCATCCCACCATCTGCCCAGCTTCGGGTCGGGGAGGGTTAGGTATACCTGTTTATATATTTATTTTTTTATTTTTTTTAAATATATATATATTTATTTATATATTTTTTCAAATATCCATATAATAAAATTTATATTTCACATAAAAATAATTATAAATTAAAAATATATAAATTAAATATTCAAAATAAAAATGTATATAATATATAATATATATAATTGGGTCGAATTCGGGGGCGGGAATTACCATTATCCGAACCTGACCCAAACCTATACGGGTTAAAAAAAATCATCCTACCCCATTTATTAAATGGGCCGGTATTTATGTCAGACAGAATCCCTAATGATGACTCCACTGATAGAATCTAATTATCAGTGTCCTACCTAGAGAGGACAATGATATTCTAGGTGTGTGCCTTTGTAAGCACTTGTATATTGGTATAGAGATCATATGACTCCTCTATTGTTCATTGGATATTGTTATTCTGTCATATACATACTGTTATATTATGCTTTTCTTTGTAGACATATGATTGTTTCTAATTTCTAATATCTTTTGGATCTTATTATTATATATATATTCTGATTGTGATTATTCATATTGTATACTAAACCCCAGGTAATATTATATTTATAATTTATTAAGTTGAAAGCTCATTTCTCTTCTGATATATTTTTCAAGGACTAGAGTAGAGGGCCTGAAGGGTACAAATCGAGTTTCTTGACTTCTTTTCTCTTCAAAAAGCTTATCATATATCATTTTGCACTTTAATAATTTAGTAATATTATTTTTGGATGTTATAACTTTTAGATCTTTGTAGTATTAATGGTATGTAATTATATGATGATTGTTAAAACTGTATGGCAATACTTCTAGAGTGGGGTGAATAGGAGTTTAAAATTTCTAATGCAAGTATACAACCTATATGCAATAAATATAACAATCTCAAATAGAAGGAGATAGAGTTCAAAGAAATCTTAGCCAATTATAGTGGTTCAGAGCATTATTGTCTCTCTTATATCTACTTCTCTCAATATCAACCTGATATTGAGGTTCCACTAAAATCGAGTGCACCACCCAAACCAATTACAATAGATTTTATAGGGATTTCACCCTTTCACAATGAGCTACACTCACAAAATCCTTAATACAAGAGAATATGGAGATTTTAGTATCTCATAACCTAATACAAGCTATTTGAAAGAGTAGAGATGCAGTACAAATAACTTTTATAAGATTGAACACTCAAAATATGAGTTTGAGCACAAGTTGTTCAAGAATATCACAAAAATAGAGTATGAATGAGAATTAAAGAGTTTTCACTTAAAATGGCTTGGCAAAAGTTATTTTATCTTCAAATCTTCAAGTATTTATGGGCTTCAAAGTGTGAAGTAAAAATGTGACCATTATGGTTGCATTTAATATAAGATTTGCTTTAAAATTTTCTTCCAACGACTATAAATTTTCAAAGTCTACAAATGTTGATAGCCTAACCACCGTTCATGGGTGTGAAAGCATTTCATGGCCGTGAAGGACTAATTTCACGGGCATAAAGAAATCTTTACGGATGTAAAAAATCTCTCTATGTCTCTAAGTATACTCAATTTCATTAGCCTGAAAAATATATCATGGCCATGATCTTGGTTTACAAGGTTGAATAATAATTCACGGGTGTCAAGAATGTTATTATCTGAATCTTTAATTTTGGCTAAATTACTTTCACGACCGTTAAACCCTGTTTTAAAGTAAACTTAAAAATAAACGAAGTTAAATATATCAAGTGTTAAACCAATAAAATTATATGCACAATATGACACTAGGTCATTATTTAGGCATCATCAAAATTATTATAGGGTCAACAATGATGATTATTTTTAGTTCTTACATTGTTATCACTTGTTCATGTTGGTTGTAGGATCATAGGTTGCCTTTAATCTATCGTGAACAAGTAGGTTATTATTCTGATATAGATATTACAGGAATGATATAGATAATAGATTCTTATTATATTTATGGATTATATTGTGGATATAGAATAGCTTATTGATTGCCACATATTCTATTTAGAGTTATATGTATTTTCAGTGGCTTTAAGTGTCACACCCCATCTCCAGTGGTGCAACGGTGCTAGGGCAAGGGTAGGCTTAAGGCCACCATAAACCCGTAGAACTTCCATATCCTGGATCTCATACACATTTATATCAAATATAAATATCATTCAATAATCATATCTAGGATCCATAAACATAATTCATTTCTTTAGATATATCATTTCATAATTCCCTCTTGTTCCTTACTGATCAAAAGATGTATCCCACATCATTAAGGAACAAGGGTAACCCAAAAATAACAAATTATACATCAAAATATTATCATCCCCAATGACCAACTACGGAGCTCTAGAGTATTCTCCCAATACATATTGTGTCATAATACCATACAATGAATATACATAATCATAATTTAAAATAATTATAATGAAGGTTTCTTGGAAGAATGAGTCAAGAAGCTTGATCTTCTCTACTAGCTTTCTCACGAGCTACACTATCACCTGAAATCCATAGAAGAGGAGTGAGCCTTCAACTCAATAAGATATGAACATGCCATATGAAAGAAATATACATACATACATACATATATATATATATATATATATATATATATATATATATATATAATCCAAAGGAAATATCAATTTCAAGATCATGGGTAAGAATCATCATGTGGTTAGGCTTACAAGAAACATAAGTGCTCACAATCGAATAACACTATCAAATATCATGGTAGAACTACATAGTGCATCAGTAGCCATGCTACCTATCACAACAAAGCGCATCAGTAATCCTTGCTACCTTATCGCAAACGCATGCTTGGCCAGGCATATGCCTAGAGCTTATGGTCCCCTCTAGGTGGAACACTGATACAATAACCCTATCAGTTGGGTTCCCAAAGTGCACGATGGACCAATGAATTTACTCTCATTGAGAAGAGCATTCTATCCATAGGGTCATATGGTTTCATCTCACAAGAACATATTGGTCACAAGACCATCAACATATATCATAATTCCAATCAAATTTAACAAGTAAGAAGCAAGTAGGAATCATGTGAACTTGATCCAAGAAGGTTGACCAAGTCACTTACATTTTATACATATATATAGAAATCATATATAACAGCTGGAAATTTTTAGTTTAAGAGTATCATAGAATTATCATCTCATGGTTCGATAATACAATATCAATCATATAAGAATTATGTAGGTGAATATTAAGAATATTTGGTCATGTTATTTCAAGAAAGTAGCAAATAAATGTAATATTCATACTTACCTCTTACACAATTCTCCTCAGTTTCCTTGATTTCCTTCTCCTAAGAAATTTCTCCAAATATACAAAATTAGGGTTTTCTTAAACCAATTCTATTCAACATGATTTCTTAATAATTAACCATCTTAGAGTTTCTATTCTTAATTCCCAACATCAATTTAATTCATCTCTTAAAGAAAAATCTGCATTTAATTCGAATTTACTGTTCATGTTACTATTCATGACAGTCCACAAATTCTGATTCTTTCAACATTAATTACAATGTATAACCTTAAAATGCTTGCAATAAATTCCTGACACCCATAATTAATTATTCTAACTGCCAGACTTAATTAATCTAAAAGAAAAATGAAATTTGAAGAAATTTACTTTATTTCTTCAAAACTGAGATTCCTGAGATAATCTGCTTGAATTTGACAATTTCTGCCTTAAAATAGAATAATCTAAAGATCTAATGCATTAATTTTGAGTATTAATGCCTTAGACAAGAAATGGAACAACTTTGAGAAAAACTGAAGAAGAACGAGGAGGGAAGAAAGAAAAATCGTGGGGAAAACGTTACTGGCCATTGGGGTTAAATAGGCCACTACCCCAAAAATCCCACTCGCCAACTCTCTTCGGCAATGCTACCTCGCATAAGCCAGGTTGCAACTCCCAGCTCACCAAACTGATCCTCAATATCACTTCCCAACAGCCACTTTGCGAATCCCACTTCGCGTAACCAGCTCGCATATGCTGCCTCGCCAAACTCTCCTCGCGAACTCTTTGTCGCATATGCCGCCTTGTATATGCCACCTCGGCATTACCTCTTCGCCAACTTTGCTCGCGAACTACCACCTCACACATTCCTTCTTCGCCAAACTCTGCTCGCGAACTGCCATTTCGCACATTCCCTCTTCTCCAAACTTTGCTCGCGAACTACTACTTTGCACATTCCCTCTTCGCAAAATGCCTCTTCGAATAATGCCACCTCGCCTTTTCATCTTCGCCACTTTGCCACTTTGCTTGCTCGCATTTCCGGCTCATAAAATGCCACCTTGCACTTTGCCGGCTCGCAATTACCAGATCCTGCTGAGCTAAAACTCTTCCTCAGCATCTTCTACTTAATCAGCTCGCAAATGAGTTATAAACATCCAAACTTCCTGATTCTTTTTGTCACTTAAAATAGACATGCAGAGGCTCAACCTATCCAAAATTCAAGTTACAAAGGCAACTACATAGACCATGGTGACTCTCTAAATTCCACCCTGCCTTACTGCCCCAAAATCCAACAGAAAAAATCTGAGAAAATCCACTCTCTAGTGAGTTATACTTATCCAAATTTCCTGAAATTTTACAGCCAATAATACAATACACAAAAAAAACATTTCTCATGTTTACACCTTTGGCTTAAATTGACTCAGTCAATCCCAGCAAATTCAAACATACATAGATTTCCTGCAGAAATACTAAACCAAATATGTCTTGCTCAAAGAGGCTTAACTCCTCACACACACAGAATTTTACTAAGCCATTTTACAGAATTGAAGATGAAAGATAATTCCACAATTTCTATGTTTTACACTTTACCAAATTGTTTCTTTAAGATTATGAAATTAGCCTCACAAATTCCTGCAACTAGAAATTTACTGCATCTTCTCAAAACATTCTCATCTTTAATTAATTTAAATTCATCAAATGTATAATAAATAAAATACAAAAAAAAGACAGATATTATACAACAAAAATGGTAGATATTACATTCTTCCCCCCTTAAATAAATTCATCCTTGAATTTATAATAATCTACCTCAAGCCTGAAAGAGATGGGGATATTTATCTTGCATGCTTTGCTCACTTTCCCAAGTGCATTCTTCTAAAGCTTGATTTCGCCATAGCACCTTAACCATTGGTATCTCCTTATTCCTTAGCTTCTTAGCCATTCTATCCACAATGGAAATTGGAGTTTCTTCATATGTCAAATCAGGTTGGAGGTCCACTTCTGGCACTTGTAGCATATGAGAAGGATCGGCCACATACTTATGAAGCATCGATACATGAAATACTGGATGCACCTTGTCCATGCTAGGAGGCAAAGACAACTTATATAAAACCTCCCCAACCTTATTCAAAATCTCAAAAGGTCCAATAAATCTTGGAGACAGCTTGCCTCTCTTACCAAACTATAGAACTCCTTTCATTGGAGAAATCTTTAGAAACACAAGATCTCCAACGAAAAACTGAAGATCCTTCCTCTTTAGGTCGGCATAACTCTTTTGACGACTGAAAGCTGTCTTCAATCTTTCTCGGATCAATGGAACCTTTTCTGAAGTATACCTTATCAATTCTGGTCCTTCAATATGCTTTTCTCCAATTCCATCCCAACACAATGGAGATCTGCATTTCCTTCTATACAAAGCTTCATAAGGAGAAATCTGAATCGTGAAATGATAGCTATTGTTGTAGGAAAACTCTATCGAAGGCAAGTGAGCATCCCAATTCCCTCCAAAATCTAAAATGCACATCCTCAGCATGTCTTCTAGAGTTTGGATGGTCATCTCGGATGGCCTATCTATTTGCGGATAGAAAGGTGTGCTGAAATCAAGCTGAGTACCCAGACTTTCTT
>CANXYC010004207.1:0-35332 GCA_948193065.1 Aleurites moluccanus | reverse complement strand
TTTATTCCATAAAATTCCATCGGGCAGAAAAATGACCATTTTGCCCCCAGTTCATCAAAAATTCAAAATTTGCCAATTAAGTCCTAGCAGCCTTTAAACCATTTCTACGCCTAGAACTAATTCAAATAACATGCATAAATATCAATTTCATGCATAAATATATATAAGCATAACAATATAAAGAAATTAAAAATCTCCCCCCAAAGATCTCTATATGGATTTGGTTCAGGCTAAGCTGAGGTGTTACACCAACAAATACAAGGGAAAGCAAAGACAAGAAAATAAAGACAAGAAAATAAAGACAAGAAAAACAAAGACAAGAGGAAGAACAATAAGTTCAAGAACAACAAAGATGAGACTTATCCACCTTGCCCACATTGCAAAAAAATAAATCACCTGTCCAGGAAGTGTTGGTGGAGACCTGATGTCAAGTGTAGAAAATGTGGCAATATTGGGCATATGAAGCGGATTTGTAAGTCTTAACAACAAGAAGAGGCAAAAACGTCTACTGACCAACATTAAGAGGAGTAACTCTTTGTGACAACATGCTTTACTACAAGTAATATCTCCAGCGATCCTTAGCTGATAGATAGCGGTTACACACACCATATGACCAATGACCTAAAGCTCTTTAAAGAGCTCGATAAAACTATAATTTCTAAATTAAAAGTTGGAAATTGTGATTTTATTTTAGTCAAGGGCAAAGGAATTGTGGTTATAAAAAGTTTACAAGGTTTAAAGCACATTACTGATGTTTTATATGTGCCTGACATTGATCAAAATTTGCTTAGTGTTGGGTGGCTGGTTGAAAAGGGTTTTATAGTCATATTTGAAGATAAATGGTGCTTGATCAAAGACGCAAAAATCAGAGATGTCTTCAAAGTGAAAATGAGAGCAAGAAGCTTCGCTTTGAATCTAATGGAGGAGGAGCAAATGGCTTTTACAAGTGTCTTTACCAGTGTAGAATTATGGCACAAACGACTTGGACACTTCCATCATGATGGACTTTTATATATGCAGAAACGTAATTTAGTGAAGGGCGTGCCATTTGTGGAGGACAAGCTAGCTGATTGTGTAACTTGGCAATATGGCAAGCAAGTTAGAAGACCTTTCCCTCAAACAGCATGGAGAGCAACACACAAGCTGCAACTTGTACACACAAATGTTGGAAGACCTCGGAAAACATCATCTATAAATGGTAATAGATATTACGTTATATTTATTGATGATTATACTAGATTTTGCTGGATCTACTTCCTCAAATTCAAATCTGAGGTTGCTAATGTGTTTTGGAAATATAAAGCACTGGTGGAGAATCAAAGTGGTTACTGGTTGCACACAATAAGATCAAATAATGGGAAAGAATATACAAATAACACTTTTGACAAGTTTTGTGAAGAAGCTAGTATTGAGCACCAACTCACAGTGCCTTATAATCCCCAACAGAATGGCGTTAGTGAGAGAAAAAATCACAGTATTATGGAAATGTCAAGGCGTATGATGTATGAAAAGGAGTTACCAAAGAAACTATGGGCCGAGGCTGCGAACACTGTTGTTTTCTTACTAAATAGACAACTAGAACTTTGCAAGAAAAACTCCATTTAAAGCCTGGTTTGATTATAAACCAGATTTGCAGAATTTAAGAACCTTTAGTTGCCTCTGTTTTTCTTATGTACCACAAGTTAAAAGAGACAAACTTGATAAGAAAGCAAAACTAGGGGTTTTCATTGGCTATAGCAATCTCTCTAAGGCTTACAGAATTTTCCAACCTCAAAATGGAAAAGTTGTTATAAGCAGAGATGTCAAGTTCATGGAGGATAGACAATGGGACTGGGAGGAGTCAATACAGAAGCAACTGCCAGAGTTTCCACAGTACCTTGACGATGTCCCAGTTAGAGGTACAAGATCCTTATCTGATGTTTATGAAAGAAGCAATATTCATATCTTTGAGCCTACAAAATATGAACAAGCAGAAAATGATGATAAGTGGGTTGAAGCAATGAAAGAAGAGATTAGGATAATTGAGAAGAATGACACTTGGGAGTTGATAGATAGGTCTCAACACAAAAATGTTATTGGAGTCAAATGGGTTTACAAGACCAAACTAAATGCATATGGTTATGTAAACAAACACAAAGCCAGAGTAGTTGTGAAGGGGTATAATCAAGTGCCTGAAGTGGATTTTTCGGAAACTTTTGCTCTTGTAGCACGTTTGGATACAATCAGAATGTTACTTACCTTGGCTGCACAAAAGGGATGGAAGATTTACCAGTTAGATGTAAAATCTGCTTTTTTAAATGGTTATCTTTAGGAGGAGATTTATGTAGAGCAACCCGAGAGTTTTCAAGTCAAGGGACAGGAGGAGAAGGTTTACTTGTTGAAAAAGGCCTTATACGGCCTTAAGCAAGCTCTTAGAGCCTGGTACAACATAATTGATGAATATCTTCTAAGTCTTGGATTTGTTAAAAGTCCAAGTGAGACTACATTATATGTAAAGGGAACATAAGCTAACTTAATTATAGTTTCTGTTTATGTTAATGATCTCCTTGTAACAAGAAGTAATGAGTTACTAGTGAAAGAGTTTAAAGCTAAAATGCTCAAAGCATTTGAAATGGAAGACCTCGATTTGAGGTCCTACTTTCTTGGTTTGATATCTTACTTTCTTGGTTTGGAGGTGAAGCAAGATCATGATGCAATTTTTATTAGCCAAAAAAAAAAAAATACACAAAGCAAATACATAAAAAATTTTGTATGGAAGATTGCAAGAGCACTAGCACACCAATGAATCAAAATGAGAAATGCAGCAAAGAAGATGGAGCAAAAAAAATTAGTGAAAGTCAATACAAGAGTCTAATTGGTTACTTGATATATCTCACAGCCACTAGACCAGATATAATGTTTGCAGTATGCTTGCTCTCAAGATTTATGCATTGTCCAAGTGAAATTCATTTTCAAGCGGCCAAATGGATTACAAGATATATTAAGGGTACAACAAATTTTGGCATTAAGTATTCCTACTGTCAAGATTTTCAACTTCATGGTTATTCTGACAGTGACTGGACAAGTTCTTTTGATGACATGAGAAGCACAACAGGTTTCAGTTTCAATTTTGGAATAGGAATTTTTTCATGGAGCTCAAAGAAGCAAGATGTGATAGCCCAAAGTACAACAAAGGCAGAGTATGTTGCGGCAAATGCTAGTGAAAACCAAGCAATTTGGATCAGAAATACTTGAAGATTTATATATGAAGCAAACTAAGCCAACAAAGATTCATGTAGATAACCAAGCTGCAATTGCAATTTCGAATGATCCTTTTTTCTATGGGAAAATAAAGCATTTCAAGATCAAGTTGTATCACTTGAGAGAAGAACAAAAGGCTGGTGAGATTAAACTGACTTATTGCAAAACCAAAGATCAAATTGCAAATGTGTTAACCAAGGTGCTTCCAAAAGCTAGATTTGAAATCTTAAGAAATAGATTAGGCCTATGCAATTACTAAGGCAAGGAGGATTATTGAAAATATGCCTTAAATTTGCAACCGAATAATTGATCAATGTATCAGTTTTTAGGATTTTCTGTTTTATAACTTGATTTTAGGAGTCAGTTAAAATTTGCTAATATCAAGCCATGTTTTAACTGATTCGTAAAATCAAATTATAAAATAGAAAATCCTAAAAACCTGGTCCATTGACCAATTATTCAGTTGCAATCTAGAGCATATTTTCAACACTCCTCCTTGCCTTGGTAATTGTATAGGCCTAATCTATTTCCCTTTATAGTTTCATCTTCACCATTGAATTCTCAAGATTCTCCACTCACGTATCAAAAATTCTAATATAACCCTCAAATCCTCACTATATAATGCAAATAGAGTTTGCTTCTTATTTCAAACAAACGTCATTGAAATTTCAATAAACACTTAGAGAGCTACTTAAACCTATTCATATTATGGGTGGCAACAGCAGGCAAACCAAGAAATCTTCTTCTCTTTCTTTCTCTTCTGCCTTTAACATCTTCAAGTGTCGTCGTGTAGACGAAACTTATGACGACATTTCAAATGCAAAAAAGGTATATCCTAGTGATGAAGATGGAAGAGGTCCATGGAGGGTTGTTGATCCTGGCATTGATAAAAAAAAAAAAAAAAAAAAAAAAAAAAAAAAAAAAACCTTTGCTTTCGTAGCCCATTTTTATGCTACTCAAGTTCCTGAATCTGACTGCCAAATTTTTCAGCTTGCTGAAAAGGCTTAATTATATCAAAAACTTCTCCTTATTCTCCTTCCCCTGTTTTTTATGTGTTCAAATATGTTATTTGTTTAATGATGATAAAATAGTAATATCAAAGTTCTTTTTTAATATGTTCTGTTGTTACTTCCTCTGTTCAAGATTCATATTCATGAACTGATATTTTGCTTAGTAATAAGTTGAAACTATTTTAAGAGTAGTTAGGATTCGTATCTCAAATAAAATTAATGCTGAAAAAAGATATTCATATTCTTGAATGTTTACGTTAGTAGAATCAGTAGTAGGTTAGTAGAGGGAGGGGGAGTGTGGACTACTTGAGCAATACATTTTAAATCCCCTCCACCATGGGTCAGAGTGTAATCCCAAGCTATTCTAATTTAATGATTATTTAATTAACAAGTATTATATTACTTAGACAATACTTGGTTGACCCAATTGCAAGTTTGCTCTCAAACTTCTCCTCCCCTCTAATATACTAATACTTGTATTGAGGACGGAACTAGGTGAGAGTTAGATGGTTTGAGTTTGGAGGTGCACCACCCCCAAACTTCTCAAAATGAATTTTTATATTTATATATTTTTAAAAATTATTATATTGGCTCCTAAATTTTAAATTTTTATTTTATGTTATATATTTTTAAAATATATATATTTTAGTCCCTTTAAATTTTTGAAATTTTGTCTATTCTATGTATATTACATAATTTTTTCTTAAAATATATGTAAATTATCCTAAATTGTCTAAGATTTTTTTTATTGTCAATCTATTGTTATATTTATAAATAAATAAATACTTTATAATATAATAATAGTACTAAAAATTTTAAAATTTTTAACATTAATCTTATAAACTTGAATTTTTTTTCTATGATTATTTTTTAACTCTCCAAACCTTTATATATATATATATATATATATATATATAGCCAAATTAAACTCAATTCATTATTTGAACTACTTGATTTCGAACAAGTCCAAAGTTTTACTTGCCACAAACCTTACTCTCATGTCATATGTTAAAATATAAAATCTCAATATACGTTAGTGTAAAAATATCAATATCATATGAATTAAATACAAAATGTTAAATAATTTTATATATAATTAGACTTTTCAATATCAATAAATTAATTTTTAAAGTTAGCATTTCAAAATTACATAAGATTATAAGATGGTATCATAGTCAAAAAATAATTTATACATCTATCCCTTCAATCATAATTTGAATTGGGATTTCAATTTTTGATGTATTTCGGATTGAATTCTTATCTCATTGTGTGTTTTATTCAATTATCTTTCGGCCTAATAATAGACTTTCAAATTTATTTTTTCGCTTATGTTGGACTTTCAATTATCATTCGCTTGACGATAGGCTCTCAAATTTATTTTTTCGTCTGAGTTAGGTTTTTAATTTCGCCCCATGATAAATTTCATTCAATTGTCTTTCATCCAATAATATGTTTTCAAATTTATTTTTTGTCTATGTTGAATTTTAATTATTTTCATCATAAATTTACAGGTATTAACTGGATTTATTTAAAAATTATTTTAACTCAATTGCTACTTAAAGAGAGTGATAAGATATAAAATTTCAGCATTTGTAAGATTATGCTAAAACATGTTCAGCTTCAAAGGTTGAACAAATTCCTATATTATGAGCAAATCCATTAATACAAAAACCTCTATTATCACGCAGCAAACTCCGGCTGCACTTTGATCCGTCATCATTTTTGAAGCTCCATCAACGTTCAATTTAACCACTAGTAGGAAACCAAGAGATATTTCACAGAATTTTATTCAACTGAAGCCCATGCATAAGAGTTATTTAATTGTTCAGTTTATTTGGCTTTCAGAAGTTAATGATTAATAATAATAATAAAAAAAAAAAGGGGCATTTGAAAAGAGAAAAAAAATTAAAAGTTGTATTTTTCAATCAATAATTTTTGGAATTTATGATATATGTATAGCCCATTTAAACAAATAATATAAAATTATGCATTACTAAGGCATTAATAATTATATAAAATAAATAGAATTTGTCAGATCATATATAAAATATAAATATTTTTATTTATTATTTTTATTAAAATATAATTAATCTCATATAAATTAAATATTTATTTTTATTAAGATATAATTAATCTCACATAAATTAAATATTAAATATTAAATAAATTTATATATAATTAGACTTCTCAATTTTAATAGCCCACTTCTTAATATTAGTATAAGCTCCCAATATTTATAATAATTTTACAGTAAATAATATAATACTAATCGATAGAACGCTGATTATTGTCCATCACTCGGTAAACAACTCATCAACCTCTGCAATGGCAACAAATTTAAAATATTTTAAAGGTAGAGTTTGAATAATCCATTTGTAATTTTGACTCTTTTGTGACCATTTATCATGACACTTCAATGACCTTTACAAATGAACGATCTCGTCATTCAATCGTATGGTGGTTCTTGTGAGTGACGATGCTGTTATGCCTTTGGTTCTGGAATCTAACATATCTCCAAGAACAAGGGTTGTGGTTTATTCACAACATGCTATCTTTATTGTTTCTCAATCTTTCATTACCTTTTTGGAGAACCTTTTTGCTGAATCTTTCTTATTCCTTTTTTACCCTGAAAATGTGAGAAATTTACTTGCATGGACACTCAAATTTGTTATTATTCTTAATATTTATTCACTTATCTTTGATTTGTGGCAATTTGGCCATAATCTTGCCAAAAAATTTATACAATAATTTTTTTTTATTCCCTCTACTTAATATAATAAAAAGTAGGGTTAATTAAAAAAAAATCAATAAATTTCACAAAAATTATAAATTTTTCAAAATATTTCAATTTTGACAAATGAAATCACAAAGTTTTTAATTTTAAGACTAATTGCATTTATACCATTCGATAAAGGTGACATTGGTTCGGTTTAATTAGTTTAAAAGATTATTATCAAATCAAAATAATATTTTCGATTTAAAAAAATTTCAAACCAAATCAAATCACTATTACAGCCAAATCAAATCACTATTTAATTCGGTTTAAATATCTAATGTTTGTCAATTTCAAACTAAATATTTTTTTTATAAATCATCATTATTTTATTATAAATTTAAAGAAAAACACCGATAAAATATCAATAATAAAAAAATTTTAAAAATAGTTTGATATTGTACAACTCAACACTTGTCTATTTCATTAATTAGCACATCAAAATTTTTTTTTTTTTTTTGAGAATTAAATTTTTTTTATTTATTTTTAGTTAATTTTTATGGATGGTATTTTTTTTTAAATTCTAAATTAATATTAGATTAAAAAATATAGTTGTATATAAAATAAAATAAAATATATTTAATTGCAATAATGATAATATATATATATATATATATATATATATATATATAATTTTGGTTTAATTTGATTTAAAATCTAGAAAAAAAATATTCAAACCACAAATAAAATAAAATTTTCAATTTACTCTATTTTTTAGACTAAATTTAATTAAATAAATTATAAAATTATTAATTTTAATTTAATTTAATTAATTTGATTTGATTTAATTTGATTTGATCAGTTTAATCGATTTAACTTTCATTTATACTGTTTGAGCTGCATAAATTTACTATTCATTTGAAGTTAAGGCATACGTAACTCAATTTTATTGTTATTTTTGTAATTCAAATAATTTAATTTTAATTTTAGATTTTTTAATTCTTAGCATTTATTTATTTTTCGCACTTTTTTCTTGGGTTTGTCTTTGTTCAGGCTCTGCCACAATTGAATCAAGAAATAAAAAGATCAAAAGATCAAAATAACATGTCAAAGTAACGTTATTGCATCCTAAAAAATAAATATTAATTTTTTTACACATCTAAAATACAAAGCGACGTCATTAACTCTGTAACTTTTTAATTAGAGGGTGTTTAGATAAAAATTAGCGTTTTATTAAAATAATCAATTTTATTAAAAACGAGCGTTAATCATAAAACTCCTCCCTCTTTTTTAAAATTTACGTTAAATATTAAAAATAATCTTTTTTTTTTTTTTACCCAAACACTTTAAAAACTACAAAACTTCTTAACTTCATCCTAAAACACAACTTATAACGTTTAGTTTGCTATCCAAACGCCATCTTAGTTGTTTTAACAATGGTTTTGAAATCCGATCTAGACCGGCCGGTTCTTGTATTTCCTACTTCTCCATGCGGATTTCAACTTTCATTTCTTACTGTGCACTTTCACTTTTAATTTGTAACAACTTTTTTTTTTTAATAAAATATCTTTTTGCTTAAGATTTCTTATTAGGCTTCTAAGTTAATATTTTATTGCTAAAAAAAATGGTGCAATTTTAAGACTTATGAGCAACAATTAAGTACTTTCTTATTTTAAGACATTCATCTTTCTTCTTTCTTCTTTCTCTTATATATATATAAATATTAAATTATAAAATAATAATAATAATATTAAAATTAATAAAAATTAGGATCATTATTATATGCAATATCAATTATCATACTAATAGAAATGTCTTTATAATTAAATTCAATTAAAATCTAAATTTAACTAAATTAATTAAATTAAAATATTTTTATATAATTTAATTTAATTAATTTAATTTAACTTATTTATTAAAAATAATTTAACTATTTAACTATTTAATTAGACTTATTAATAAAAAAATTATTATAAATAATAAATATTTAATTATATAGCTACTTTATTGTTTAGTTTTAATTATATATGCATTATATTTAAGTATATAAATAATAAATATTAAATTATATAATACTAATTTAATTATTTTTTATTTTAAATCAGTTTGACTCGAATTACATTTCTGATTTTCACCAAATTTTTATCTCACTAAGTCTGAAAAAATTTTAACTTAGTTGTTTACGTTTAAAAAAAATATTAGAAAAAATTCCACCTAACTAAAAAATGAAAAAATCAAAGCAATCATTGTAATTAAAACCTCACAATCTACAACGAAAAGCTTTTATGTAATTATACATATACCTAAATAACAAAACAAGTAAGTTTTTTAAGAAATTACAGAAAATTCTATTAGTTGAAAAAGCAAAAAAGACCAAATCAATTCTTGTGACTAAAAACTCAACCTACAATGAAGAGTCCTTTATGTAAATATATATATATATATATATGCCTAAATAACAAAACAACTAAACTTTTCTAAGAAATGCCACTAATGAATAAAGCGAAAAAAACCAAAGCAATTCTTGTGTTTAAAATCTTACAACACTACAAAGAATGAACTTTATATAATTACACACTGTTTAAAATTAATTAATGTTATATCTAATTTTTTTATTTATATTTATATTTATTTTATTTATGTATTTTCTATTTATGAAAGTTAGAATTGTATTTTTTTATGAAGATTTGTTTGTTTTTTTACTATAAAGAAGAGTTTTTGTCTGGTTTATTGGACTCATTGAACGATTTGATATTAATTTCGAATGGAGCGTGTTTTCCGTCGATATGTTAATTATAGCTATTAAGTTAAATATTATTGTTCTGATAACTTAGTAAATAAAATTTAAGGTAAAACTAATTTTCTATTTATTTTGATTGTAATTTTTTCAATTATTTTTATCTAAATATTTTTTTTTTTTCATGAATGAAAGACTATTTTTTTATAAAAAAAAAAAATCAAATGAAGTTTCGGTGTGTAATATATATGTATATATATAGGCTAGTAGCCCTTGGGCCTAAGCTGATTGCATGGACTTTTCCCCTAATTCCTTACCACAAGTCCTTTAAAAATTGGGCCAGTTCTATGAAACAAAGCCCAGACTTGATTGCTAATACTAGCAAATTCAATCATGTTTGGGCTAATTCAGTGCCTAAGCACCCAATTTAAAAAACTGAAGAGTGAGTTAAGATATTAGACTAATAAAATTAAATGCGGTATTTTTATAATAAAAAATAATTTACAAAAATGAGACATTTTATAAAATCTCATTTTTCTATATAGAATTTTAAAATTCTCAAATGAGAAATTCTACGGATAATAAATTTTCAGTAAATATACAAAAAATAATCATAATAATGTTCTAAAATATCAAAATGAAATTAGTTGGATTTATAAGTAATTGATTATTTTGAAAATAATCAAGAATATTTTTATAAAAATTAATATTTTATTTTGATAATAAGATGGAACCAATTAAAACTAAAATTCAAATTTAACATTTATATTATGAGTATTCAAAAACTTAATTGGAAATCTCAAATTCAGGTTTTATAGGAAAATATTAGGTTTTTAAGTTAATTTATTTTTTAAGTGTTTGGTAATAAATTGCCCGCTGATATATAACCTAATAATAAGTGTATGTTATTTTTATCAATAGATGAATGATCAATTTTCTTTTTTTAATATAAAAAAAAAAGTGTTTATAATAAATTAAAGTGAAGTATCGATTTGTTTCGATTGAGTTTTTTTATAAAAATAATAAATTCATATTTATTTTCAATCGAGTTTGTTTTTGACAAAATTTTATTTTAATAAAATTCTAATTTAATAATAAAATCTCAATTTAGCCCATGGTATGGCAAATACCCCATTAAATCTTATTCTTATGCTAAAAAGATATCAATTTTGCAGTAAGTTTTACTTTCTTTCATTAAGTCAAAGGAAAAAATTAAAATCCCTATATCTAAATGTACCTCTACAAGTTGATAAGCTAATTATTTTTTTATTTTATAAAAAGTCTTCACTCTCTCATCCAATAAAATAATTCACACAAAGTAAACATCATTATACTATGATTTCATTTTTTATATAAATTAGTTCCTTTTCACACATATGCTTACATAGTATTGGCATCACAATGACATCAACATATTTAAACAACCAAGTAGTAAAACTCCTTAAAAAGTGTTATAAAATTCGCGTCATTTTCTTATTAATTAGACGAATAATTCATCTAAAATAAATATAATATTTTATAAAAAATTTATCTATTTTTATAGACATTAATTATTAATATCACAGTTTTTATAAAAATAATTTAATAACGACAAATCTTAAAAAAATGTATATAAATTTTTTTAATAAATAATATCATTAAATGGTAAATAATTAAAAATAAATAATTTATATATTTTATTTGAACTTCCTAAATTATTCTCTCTTTTTCATGCATGTTTACATCATCAGGGTACAATCCAAACATTTTCTTCCACACTTGTAAGTTATTGTGACTAATTGTGTTATTATATGAAAATTTTTAATATATTTTTTTGACATTTTGTGGACACATATTCTCAATTACGTTATATATTCATATAGATAACTACAATTATTATTTATTAATATTCCTTTTCATCCTAAGACAATTGACATTAAATTTCTCTCTACAATATTTTTCAGGATACCACTTGAAAAAACTGCCCCAAACGGTTTCGATTATCTTGTTTTTGTTTTTTTGTTGATTAATTTACTTATATTGACTATGAAAATCTGTTTATTAAGTTTCATTTAATTTAACTAATCATTTTGCTTAATTTAGCTATTCGTAACAGCTATTAATTATTGCTAATAACTAATAATTAATAGCGAATTCATAATTTTAAAAATGAGACACCCTTCATATAAATAAAGAAAAATGAAGAAAAAGAATAAAAAAATATATATTAAATAATACTTTATTAAAGACTAAAAAAATTAATTTTTCAAAAATAGATAAATAATTTTATTAATTTTAGTAAATATCTGAAATTAAATAGTAATTTATTTTAAAAAATTTAAAAATTAAAGGGCAAAAAAGAAAAATGAAAAAATATTAAATAATGTTTTATTAAAGATTAAAAAATTAATTTTTTAAAATAAAAGAATTATTTTATTAATTTTATACACTAAATAATAATTTTTATTAAAAAATTTCAAAATCAAAAGGAAAACACATTACTCGGTACCTAAATTTCGATCATCCTCTAATTAATAGTTGATAATTGATATCTAATTATTATCAACTGTAAAATAAAATTATTATTAGTTATTTATTGTTAACATATTAAATAATTATTAGAAATATATATTAAAATTAAAAAGTTAAAAATTAATTTTTTTATAAATAACTGTTATTTAAGTAATAATATGAGAATTATATAATGTAGCTGTTAATTTATGTAATCAAACAAAATCCTTAATGGTAAAATGTGTCGGGTACGTCGGCTTAAAAATTAACAAAAACATGTACTAATACCGAGTCATAAATAGATCATTGCATTCATATGTAATGGGTTCACATGTTGAAGTTAAGCTAAGCATGTATTGAAGTCAAAGGAACAGCTGGGCCGTCCCAAAGCAAAACTCCGCTTTTATGGTCAAATAGTTACGTACCCATTTTTGTCTACATCATCAAAATTTAAATTTAAAATATTTATATGGATGGAATTATAAGAGGCTAATATATGTTTAGTTATAATAAATAACATTTAAAATTTCATTATTAGAAATATTAAATGTTTTCATTAATTAAAATTTTATCAATTATGTACAAATGTAATATGATTGATTTTCGCTTATCTTTTAAAAATATAATAAGAAATAAAAAATTTTATGTTAAATTTTTTATTTTATCATCAATTTGATTAAAATTATTAAAAATATGAATGATAACATATCAGATTTAAAACGAATTTTATAAAATTTAAATTCAAATAGTTTAAAAATAAAAATATTGTTCATATTTTGGGACAAAGCGAATAAGAATGATAATATTAGTTTATATAATTTTTTATTTTTTTAAATATATATGTATTTATTTATATATATATTTTTAATTATCTATATAATATAATTTATATTTCATATAAAAAATAACTCTAAATTAAAAATAAATTAAATAAATTAAAATATATATAATATATATAATTGGATCAGGTTCGAAACAAATATTATTATTATCTGAAATCGATACGAGTTCAAAATAAAAAATTTATTTCGCTACATATCCATTCTGTTCGGACTGAAATGAAACAAGTATCTGACAAGTCAAATAAAATTGTCATTTTTAATTAAAAGAGATAATTATTTTTAATAAAAATAAAAAAATAAATAAATTTAATATAATATAAAAAAAAAAAACCTTATAATATCACCTCATTTTAAAATTAAAAAAAATTATTGGCTAAGCAAATGTTTAAAAAAAAAAAGAAGAAGAAAATAATAGAAGTGTGACATTCATGGCAGATAGTGTTGACTAGGAAAATCAAAGTCTTTGTGCTACTTTCGCAGAATTTTCCACAGAAATGTAATCCAATGGTTGCTTATTCTTTTTTCCTATCCTTACAAATTATGATTAGTTATTTTCTTGAGAAAGGAAAAAAGAAACAATGGGTGGGTGGTCCAATTGCCCATGTTTAACTCTCTATTGTCCATTACATTAAATCAGTCGCACCTGTCACCCATTTTCTCCTCTTTCACGCGACTTATTACGCGTTATTTTTATTTTTTTATAGCAAGATGGTTTGATTTAGTGAAATCCGATCTATTTCATCTCAAAGTCGATAATTTTTATTTTAATTGAAAAATAGGATAAGGATGGAGAAAATTTAATTTTTTTTAGTGGATATTAAATAGCGATGAAAATTATGTCTAGTTTCTATAATTATCTCTAAATTCACCCGTCGTGTATAATATAAGAAATAATTACTTTTTTATAATTTGATTGAATTTAAAAAAATATAGTTATTAATTATTGATTATTAAATTTTTTAAAAAAATTATAATTTATTATTTAATTGAATATTTTAAAGAGTTAATAAAAATATTTATTTTTAAAAAGAAATAAAAATTTAAAACAATTTGTAAAGTAATTAAATTATCAAATAATTATTAATAAAAGAAATTTAATAATAATAATAATTTATAAAAAATATATAAAATTTAAATTTTTATCATTACACATTGAAATATAGATCATCTCAAAAAAAAGAAATATTAATTTTTATGCGGAAAAATTATATCTTATAGAGTCCTATAAAAATTTCAAATAATTAAGAAATGAAGTGAATATGAAATGAAATTTTAACATATGAAGATAAAAATGAGAATAGTGAAATTTACATATTAATGTTAAAAGAAATGAGAAATTATTTTATAAAACATCGCACTCAATTTTAATAAATCACATACTTAATGAAGGGAAAAAGACTTGAACATGATATTTTTCTCTTTGCTCCTTAATTTTGAGCTAAATTAAATTAAGTTAAATTTTTAGTGAATTTTTATTATGCGTGATGTTTAAACATTAATTATGTCATTTATATCAAATTTCATGTATAGAAATTTAGAATTACTGGTCATCTTGATCTTTCAAAAAGAGATTTATATCTCCAATCATCAGCGGTGAATCAATGAGACAATGGGATGGCAATCATTTGTAGATTTAGTATGAGCACCGTCGGAAGCAATGATCAAGAAAAACAGAGAAACAGATGAAAAAAAAAAAACCCTCACAGGCCAAGTATTAATCATTTAGACTTTTAGAAAAGTTCTAATCCCATGTAGATTTAGTATGAGCAAATGTTAAAAACTTCAATCCATCGCCACAAACAATACTCGATAATCAATACACCCTATGAGAATAACTTAAACTGGGAACAACAATACATGACTGAGCTTTTTTACTGGAAAAAAAAAAAATCATTCTTACGATCCTTAGATTAAAGAGCATCTTGAGATAAGACCAAAATAATGAGTAACAATCGGAAGCCTCAGAATAATCAATTCTTACGCTCCTTAGTGTAAACGTAGCTTTTTCTTTTTTGGTCACATTTTCCAAGTCATTGACCGCACACGATATATCTTATACTATATATAATTATTTGATTAATTGGTTCATTATTTGACTTTGCATATATTAATTAAACTTTGCACTTAAGATTTTAAAATTTGGAGCATGATAATCTTGCAACGAAACTAAGATGAGATTCTAAGTGGAAGTCAACGTTCATGTTTACACGATTCTTGTCTTTGTTTAAGAAATCAAATTTGTACAACTTATAAAGTTGATGACTTTAGAATTTAAGCTCAAAAATAAAGTACAAATGTAAGTGATACATCAACTTCTATTATAATTACATAATGCCAAAATATAAATAACTTATCGAATATTAACATTAATATAGGAAATATATATATATATATATACTAATTATTGATTTTTAAAATTTTTATTTAATAAGTCATTCATTTAAAAATATAAATAAATATAATTAATATTTGAACAGAATTGAAAAGATATATTATTACTATCTTAGGGACGGATATACATGTGAGTAAGGGTATGTGCTCCCTAATTTTTAAAATTTTTTAAGATAAATTATAATTTCATCTCTAAAATTCAATAAAATTAATAAAATAGTCCATATATTTTAAAAAATTAATTTTTTAATTCCTAATAAAATATTATTTTGTTTCATTTACCTTATTTTTTTTTTTCATTCATTCCTTCGTTTTATTTTTAATTTTTCTTCATTTTCTTTCACAATTTTCCTTATTTTTTTCTCAATGATATTATAATAACTTTTGATTATCTCTAATTGAAATTATATGTTTGGTACTTTTTATTATGTTTATATTTTTAAATATATTTATTTTATTATCATAATATTATTCTCTAAAATTTATGAGTTTTTATTTCTAAATATGAATGTACCACTTTTATAAAAAAATTTGAGTCCGTCTATGTATTACCTTATCACAATAAAAAATAATTAAATAATAATATTCAACCCTGGTAACTAACAACATGGAATATTTAAATATTTTGTAAAAAAAAATATTGATCTAGTGTTATAGATAAGAGATTCTGATTAAATTATACCAATTGTCCAATTTGCGCACTTAGCATAACTTCTCTCAATTTAACAACATATTCAAGTAGAGTGCAATTTTCTTATGCTAAAAAAAATGTCCAACTTGCTATAATCTACAACTTTAATTAATTAGGTCCAAGTTTGTCATTAGTGATTCTTGATTTCATATTAGTCAATATTGCTATATATTTATATGAACATGGTTTTAGTAAAGGTGATAACTGGTTGGGTTTAAAGTTAGGTTTTGTAAAATTTGAATTTTATTTATTTAAAAATAAAAATATCTATTTAATTATTTGTCTTGGTTCATGAAGGAGATGGATTGGAGTGAATAATACTTATTTATATATATAAATTTATTTTTTCTCTTTAAAAAAATTTAATATTATTTTCATATATATATATATAATTTATACTTTACATAAAAATAATTATAAAATAAAAAATATATATAAATTAAATATAAATATAAATATAATATTAAAAATAAAAATATATAATATATATAATTGAGTCAGATTCAGGGCAAATTATATTATTATTCGTATTCGATCTAAACTCGACTTGAATTTGAATTAAAAAATTCGTTATATCCCATTTAATAAACAAGACAAGTATTACTTGTCCAATTAAAATTGATAAAAATGACAATTTTACTTGC
This sequence comes from Aleurites moluccanus, assembly GCA_948193065.1. Classification (NCBI taxonomy): domain Eukaryota; kingdom Viridiplantae; phylum Streptophyta; class Magnoliopsida; order Malpighiales; family Euphorbiaceae; genus Aleurites; species Aleurites moluccanus. The sequence goes on along the minus strand of CANXYC010004207.1, from coordinate 18,574 downwards.
TCTATCGGGTATCTGTCTCGCCGAGATTTGATATTTATTTTTTTAATAAATAGGACTGGACAAATTTTTTAATTTTAACCTGAGTCGAGTTTGAATAATGATATAATCCGATCTAAATTCAATTCAATTATATATATATATATATATATATATATATATATATATATATATATTTAACTAATGTATTTTTAAATTTATAATTTTTTTATGTGAAATATAAATTATATTATATGGATATATAAAAAAAAAAGATAAATGAATCTATAATATAATAAAATAGCATTACAAAAAATTTTTAAAAATAAAAATAAATTAATAAACTAATATTATTCGTCCCTCACTGTCTTAAAATGAAACAAATATATTTATTTTTAAATGAATTAGATTCGAATTTAATAAAATTCAACTTATATTTGATTCGTTTTCATCTCTAAAAATATATCGAACTGGATATTTAATGGCATATAAAAAAATTATGAAAAGAAATGGAGTCAGTCGGCATTGAAATTAAAAGCTGCATTATTTGGATCAATTGTCCTTCAATTCAATAGACTATAAAACTTTCCAGGAAACTCTCACCTCTATTCCTTATTGTGTTTTAGTATCATATCAACCAATTCAAAATGTCTCGTTTATTATATTTTTTTATACTTTATATTATTTTTTTTTTAAGTATTTAAGCAATTAATATTTTATAAATGATGTGATATATAAAAAAATTATATGAGATGTGAGATGAGATATCAAATAAAACAGATGATTTTAACAAAATATAAACAATCACAAAAACAATAATAGAGATTAAGAAAAAGGCTACAAGCACAACTATAAAAAGTATTTTGTATAGTGTTTATCACTAGATCGATTTGCCCCAGTAAAATTCATGACTACACATGTAACACACACTATTAATGATGAAAGAAAAGAAATGTGTAGGCAAATCCCACCCTACGTATAAACTATTTTTTATATTAATGCGTTTGTTTTTGGGTAAAGTTTTGCTTTTAATAATGTAATTGCTTTCTTATCTAAGCTCTTGCACCCATTCTACGTGGAGTTGAAAACAATTAAGAAATTAATAGGCACAAAGCTGTTTTTAAAAATATTACATTTTTAATTTTGTGATCATATCAATTTATACATTTAACGATATTAAATTTTTATCTATTTAATGTTAAAGGCAAAATTATTTTTATTTTTTTATTAATTAAAGAAATTATTCACTTTATGAGCTTGTTTATTTCATCATAAAATCAAAATTCGGATGAAAATGAATACACTTATTATAAATTTATTTTTTAAATATTTAAATATAATTTATTAATTATATTTAAATATATATCATAGTAATTGAAGTATAAAAAGATCATAAAAATTTTAAATTATTAATGAATTAAAGCAAAAAAAATAAAATCTAATTTCAAAATAAACTAAACATGACATAAGAGGAAAAAAAAATCATATAAAAACTAGTTTAACTCCAAAAATTAAAAACTAATTAAGAAATAGATAAGATTAATTAAACCTTGAAGTTCTATTAAAAAAATAGTTTAAAAGTGTTAGATGTTTGATATTAAAAAAAAAAAAAAAAAGGGGAGCTTAAAAGAAGAATATAATATATAATTATTACAGATGTTTGGCTGGAAAAACTCTCCGGCGGTCAATGCTCCACATTCAGAGAATTAGAAATTTCTTGTACTTGAAACAATTTGCTAAGTAACTAACTAAGGAGATAATGATGTTCATTAGTGTGTCTCAATCAAAGGTTTTGTTTTCTTAATTTGTTAGTAGTATTAGTCATTGATTAAGGTTTGCACGATTTTGGTCATATTTTCTTATTTAATTTATATTTTTTTTAACATACAGGAATTATTTTTTATTAAATTTAAATATTATCTTTTCAGAATTTTAAATATTAGTAATATAAAAAATATATGAGTCAAGTTATTATATATAAATTTATTAACAATTAATATATATATATATATGTGAATAAATTTTAATTAAAATATAAATAAATATAATAATATAAAATAAAATAATTTCATATAAATTTAAATTTTAATAATTTTTCGATATATTTATGAGTTGAATTTTAATACATGTATAGATTGGCCCAATTAATTACCAAAAAATAAAATAAAATAGAAGAAAAGAAAGAGAGGGTGAAAATACATTTCAAATTAGATAAAATATCAAGTTGAAGTTTTTTTTTCTTATAATTTGAAAAAAATTAAATTATTATTTAATTTTTTATATTTGACATAATTAATGATATTATTCAAATTTTTTTAAAAAACTCACTAGTTAGTCATTATATTTTAATTCTATTAATATATTATATTATTTTATTTATTTTTTCATTAAATGCTAAAAATAACTCTCATTTTGCTTTAAATTTGTCTCTTTTCGAAATAAGAGAGATTTGAACAAATTTAATTTAATTGGGTTTTGTAATTAAGATATATTGGTTAATTAGCAAATAAGTAATTCTTGACTTCTGATCTATAAACCTACAAATTTGAAAAGCTTACTTATTTGCGTATCTGAGCAAGAAACTATGAACTTATTGATTGTCTTGTAATCTAACAACCCAACATTTATGCTATCCAATACATGAGGAGAAAAATCTAAGTCTAAATAAGCAAAACGATATAATAATAAATTATAATTTAAATTGTCATTTCTTTTATTTTTCTCAGAACCCACCAAATATAAAATATTTAAAATCTATTTTCATCACTTTAAAACTCTCAAACACGAAAAATCCCTTTAAACTCTCAAAGAGCTTAGAAGCTTTGATGAAGAATGAGTTAGGTTCTCAAGTCATTGCATGTGATGACTATACTTTGGTTCACTCAGTTGAACAAGCGAAGCAAACCTTAGCATATTAGCATGTGCATGCATTCATAATCACATTCTTCTGTAGTACTAAAAGATAAGTGGAAAAATAATAATATTAAACTTAATTTAAAATTATAATTAAAACATTAAAGCGTTAATCTTTTTATCATTAACTATATATTAGCAACAAACATTACTGATAAATTAAAAAAGACTTAAATTTCAATAAAATTATTAATTGTTTATTTTTAAATTAGTCATGAACATATGATTAATCAACTTGCTGTTCGAAATGAAAAACAAAATAAAATAGTAGTGGATGCCAATTTAGCTGAACTGTCTTTACGATTGCCAAAACAATAAGATTCTAAAATCTGATTTTGATTATGTTATAGCTTTCTGATTCTTACATATTATTAGTGATACAAAGATAGCAAAGAGATTCTAATAAGATTCTAAAGTTTCCAACTAAACTATAGTGTATTTCCATGATTCTTTCAAACTAGGGCTGTATAAAAAAAAATATTTGATCCAATCAATTCATTTGAATCAAACCAAAAATCATGATTTACAAATATATAGTACTGATCATAGTTCACAAAATAAACAAATTAAATTTTCTGTTTGATTTTTGATTTAATAAAATTTCAAATGATTATAATCCAAACCAACAATAAGTATTAAATATATATATATAAATATATTATAAGTTATTAAATTATAATAGTATAAAAGGATTATTAATTGAATGATCCATCACAATTAAATATTTTAGGGGATAAGTTCATAGTAATTTTGTTTAATAATATCTTATATTTATTAAAATATTTTATTATTTTATAATTTTCATTTTAATGGTTATAATTGACTTTAATTTAAATAGGATTAATGTTAATTTCTTTTTATTATTTAATTTCTTTTTCTTTTATACATATATATATATTAAAAATATTTTCTTAAAATATTTATAAATATTTTTTATTTTTTATAAATTTTAAAAATTAAAATAAGTGTTTAAAAGAAATCAATTCAAATTTATCCGATATAATTTTTTAATAAATTAAACAAACTCAAAATTATTGGTTTCAAATCATGTTAGTTTGATTTCAATTTAAAAATTTATCAAACTAAAAATATCGATTTGTCCTGACGTATATACAAACTGCAAAAATTTCTGATTCGAATATTGAGATAGAAAATATATTTTTATTTTTTTTGTGAATTTTAAATTTAATATGATATATTTAAAAAATATATATATCTTATTATAATAATAATAATAATTATTAATTGCTTAAAAAAAAAAGAGTTTGTGTCCTCTAGCTAGGAATAAACAAACAAGAAGTTTGTCTACAAATAATTGTCTATAACAGCATCGATCGATACCTAAATTAAAGTATGAAAGGTATATTTTGTAATGACATGTACTAGTTAATTAATTTTAAAAAAAATTAATTATTCATATAAACTTCAAGGAATTTCAATGCGATTCATCTGGCAATCAGTGGAATCTCTTATCCAATAATTTTTCATTCTAAATTAAAAAAAAAAAAACTTTATATTAAAAAATAAATTATACACATCAATTATTAGAAAAATAAATTGACACAATTATTTAAATAAAGTACCATCTTCCTAATTTTATCCCCACCGACAAAAAAAAAATCATTCTCTCAAAGAAGTCTATTATCAATGAAATTAACTTTGAAGTATGAAAATTAATATATATTTATTAATTTTTAATTTAATAATATTAAAATTATTTTTAAAATTAACAGATATAAAGATAATTGGATAAGCTCTTCGTAAAAATAAATTATACTTATCTTTATATCCAAATATATATATATAAGTTATGAAAAATTGAAGCAATCATAATAGCATTCAGATAGATAGTTACAATTTTTCTCTCTTTTTTATAAATTTAATTTCAACTCGAAACCTTTTAAGTTTCTAACTCCATATTAGATAATTTTACAGAGGAGTAAAATTATAAAATTTCATTATAAGAACAAAATTAGTAGAAATACAAGTTATTTATTTATAATATAAAATTTAAATATTATAAATAAAGAAATAGTAAATATAATTAGAAAATATATAAAGTATATCATGAAATTTTCTAAAATTAACATAAATAATTATGTTATGATAAATAAAAAATTTAAACTTTAAAAAGAATTTGAATTTTTAAGTTTATGATTTATTTAAAGTTTTATTTTTTATAAATAATATTTTTTAATAGAATCAATATGTATTTAAATAATAATAATTAATTAAATTATTAATACAAATAATTTTTAAATAAATAATTTTAATAATATATATGGATAAAATAATTTTAATATTATAAATTATATATTAAAATATTTTAAACGTGATCTAAAAAGAATTATAATATTTACATATATAAATATATATATTTTAAAAAATTTAAGATCTCATAATTTCTTCTAATCCTTTTTATTATGTCAATGATTTTACACTTTATTTTATTTTATAGCTGTGATTTTGCTTTTTAATTATAAAGTTCATCATAAAAACTCAATAATTTTTTTATAATATATGTATTTTTTATTTTATTTTAATAGAATATGAATTGAAGTTATTTTTAATTTAAGTATTAATTTAATTGGTAAACAATTTTATTGCTTTCATTATTAAATTTTATTCCCAAATTACAAATAATATATATATTTTTAATCAAGTAATATTTGAATTATTAAGTTTTAAATGTTAAATAATATAAATATTATTTTAACCAATAAAAATTATCCCCATTGATTGCTAGATATTGTCATGGTGGTTCTTTGAATTTTCCTTACATTATTATTATAGAGAGAGAGAGAGAGCTTTTTTTTTTATATTTTTATAAATAAGAATGTTACTGTCTCCACAAAGACTTTCCTAAGTCAAACAAAACACAAACTCTAAACACAAACTCTCTTTATAAATAGACGTTTTGTATTGTTTACTGACTTCATATTACTCTGTTTTTCTTTTCCTCTCAATTACATAAACAAAATCTCTCTCTTCTTTTTCTTTCTCTGTGACTTATTAATCCAATTCTTGGCATGGGTACTCAAGCTCCTACCCATCAAGATTATACCAACAAACAAGTCAGTAAATCTCTCTCTCTCTCTCTCTCTATATATATATATCTCTGTCTCTGTGTTTTGTAGATAGTGCGTTTTTTCTATTGTTTTTTTTTTCTTTTTTGCGAGAAACAAACAGAAAAAGAAAAAAGTAATGGAACTTTTCCAAAATTCTTGGATATTTGTCTTTAAAGTTTTTAGCTTTTTGAGTGGTTGATTACTAATTGATTGATCCTTGTTTGGATTAGGTTCCAAAATTACCTGAAATTAAGTAAAAAATTAAAACTTTGATCACAATGTCTATGTATTAAAGACATATTATTTCATCAATTGAATCTCCTTTTTAATTTTTCTACAAATCACACAGGAAAAAGTAGATACAATTTTGTGACCTAACACACTTTCTTTACCCTTTCTTTTCTTATCGTCTTTGAGCTCTTTGCCCTAACGGAACGGAACTACATGACTCTCCCAGAATTCTCAAATTTCATTTTTCACAAGATCTTATGTATATTTCATTATATAATTATGATACTCAAAAAATTTTCCGCCCCTGGTTTCTTACTTTATAAGTAATTGCCATAAAGTCTTTATTTTGACCAATAAATTTTGTACATCAATATGAAGTGACACTTGAAAATTTTCTCTCTTTTTTTTTTTTTTTTTCAAGTCACAATATAAAATTTCATCTCAATATCTCTTTTTTATATTTGGGTTTTTAATTGTCTTAGGACTGGGTACATTTAAAATCTAAATTCGATTGAAATAGCATTCCAAGACTTTAAATATACTTTTTTCCAACCCGTGCTGTGCATTTTTCATTGCACATGATTTTCCTTATGTATACATCTAAAACTCATTAAACTCATTTTCCTTTCTAGACCAAACCTCTAAAGAAGTTGAATAATTTATGAGCATTTCATTTCATAATTAGTGATTGAAATGAATGAATTTTTTTTGTTATTTCTTCATTATTTAGAAAAAATTTCAATTTCATAATCAATTATTGGCAAACTCATTAATATAAATAATATCTAAATATAATTAAATTAATAACTATCTTTAAAAATATATATTATATTAAGTTTTTGAAATTATTCAATCTAAAAATAGAAAAAAATTAAATTATTTATTTACTAAATAAAAAAATAGAAAAATCGTATTCTTGGCATTGGAAATTGTACCGAACATAGTTTAATCTTGTACGGCACTTGCATTTTTCAACGTTGATAGGTTAGAGTATAGAATTTTAAACAACTCTAGTAGAACTTAAACGTCATTGCCTTTAATATGTTTGACCAATATATACACACATGAACGGCTACAAACTATGAATATTATATAATTATTGTTGTAAAAAAAGTATATTATATAATTATTCATTACTAGGGTAATTATCTTTTCATATATCCTTTTGAGATCATTAGAGAATAAATTATTTATTTAAATCTTATTTGTATTATGAAATGGTTTATTAGGTTATATTTAGGTAAATATAGAACTCATTATTTTCAAATGAGTTGTCCAATGAGTTTTGAGAAGTGAGTTAGAGAGAGATTTAGTTGTAAATATAAAATAAAGAGTTTTTTGGCAATTCAAGTCGTTAAAGGTGCCAACTTTGTTGCCCCTGATTTGGGTACCACTTCCCTTCTTTTCAATGCAAATATTCAAGTTTGCATGTGATTTGGTCAGGATTTTTTTTTCTTACATGTAAAGCAACTTGTTGATTGCAGCTTTGAGGGTCAAACTTTTTTATTTGTTAATTTTGGAAGTAGGTGTACCAATTGGTCACAAGCTATCTACTAATTTATCAAATTCTATTACATCTATGTAATTCCAGTTCATACATATCCACATTTTTTTTTCTTTCTTTCTTTTGGAAAGAAATTAGAATTCTAACTTTCTTTTAGAGAGAGAAATTATAAAATAAGAAATGAAATGGATATGGCCTTGATTGGTGGATTTTTTTTTAATCTTTAGTTGTGGGACCCTAATATATATATATATATATATATATATATATATATATATATTATATACAATACAAATATCATTATAAATGTAGGCAGGATACAAACTCAAACAAACCCAATCTAAGCAGGAAACAAACTCAAACAACTCTCTTGAGAATGGTCCACTCTCATAGTGAAATTGTAATTAAAAATTAAGTATACTAGGATTCAAAAACACAGTATAAGTCTTAAAGTTACACTTGAATTATGTAATAGCAACCTAGCATGAAAATAGTTATGGCTTTTTTTTTCCCTGTAATGATCAGGTGTGTAGTTTGGCTATTAAATTTGATGAAGAAATGCGTTATGAACACAGGTTGATGATGAACAACTAGCTAAGCAGAAGGCAATTGATGACTGGCTTCCAATCACTTCTTCGAGGAATGCAAAATGGTGGTACTCAGCTTTTCACAATGTTACTGCCATGGTTGGAGCTGGTGTTCTCAGTCTTCCTTATGCCATGGCAGAGCTTGGATGGTATGTTAAATACTCAATTCTTAATCTTTACAAGAGAAATAAATTTTAATTCTAATGAGTTTTTGTATCCTAAAATTGTTATCAGAAATAAAATGTTTTATTTTTCTGTTAATAGACTTTTGTCAATTAAAATTCTTTTTTTAATTTCAGGGGTCCTGGAGTTGTTGTGTTGGTTCTATCATGGATTATTACTCTATACACTCTATGGCAAATGGTTGAGATGCATGAAATGGTACCAGGAAAAAGATTTGACAGATATCACGAACTTGGTCAATATGCCTTTGGGGAAAAGCTTGGTCTATACATTGTGGTGCCTCAGCAACTTATTGTTGAAGTTGGTGTGTGCATTGTGTACATGGTTACTGGGGGCAAATCACTTAAGAAATTCCATGATCTTGTATGCCATATCGATAGCAGTAGCAGTAGCAATAGCGGTATTAGCAGTAGCTGCAAGCCCATCAAGCTAACCTACTTCATAATGATCTTTGCTTCTGTTCACTTTGTACTCTCCCACCTTCCCAACCTCAACTCCATCTCTGGTGTCTCTCTTGCAGCTGCAGTCATGTCCTTGAGGTACTCTCTAATGCCCTTACATTACCCAAATTGGAATTAATTTGATTTGTATATAGGAGTCTTTAATGAGTTAATACTAATAGTTATGTGGTCAGGGTTAGTGTTGCCACAATTATCAGATCAGTAGTCCACAGACTCCATTGTGATAATTACTACAACAAAATTAAGGGAAAGAAAGTGATTTATTTGTTTATGTCTCGATGCAGTTACTCTACTATTGCTTGGACAGCTTCTGTCCATAAGGGTGTTCAGCCTGATGTGCAATATGGCTATAAAGCTAAGAGCACTGCAGGTACGGTCTTCAACTTCTTCAGTGCCTTAGGTGATGTGGCTTTCGCTTATGCTGGGCACAATGTCGTATTGGAGATTCAAGCAACAATTCCATCTACACCCGAGAAGCCATCCAAAGGTCCTATGTGGAGAGGAGTCATTGTTGCCTATATAGTTGTGGCCTTGTGCTACTTCCCTGTTGCTCTTATTGGCTACTGGATGTATGGAAATTCAGTCGAAGACAACATCCTCATCTCATTGAACAAGCCCGTGTGGCTCATTGCAATGGCTAACATGTTTGTTGTGGTTCATGTTATTGGAAGCTACCAGGTATATAAATAAAACTCTATTCAATTTATCTCATATTAATCTCAATTGGAGGTTGTTTGATCTTTTTTTGGTTTTATTGTTCTAAATTCAGATTTATGCAATGCCAGTATTCGACATGATGGAAACTGTGTTGGTAAAAAAAATGAACTTCAAGCCCAGTATGATGCTTCGTTTTGTTGTGCGCAATCTTTATGTTGGTAGGTTAACTCTTGACTTCATCAAGCTATTCTTTTCAGCTTTTGATATCACTTTGAGTGGAGTTTTTGAAATTGGATTTAATTTTTTGGTTTTAATTGCAGCATTCACCATGTTTGTTGGCATTACCTTCCCTTTCTTTGGTGGTCTACTTGGATTTTTTGGTGGCTTTGCTTTTGCTCCAACAACATACTTTGTAAGTCATATTCCGAAAAACAATGGATTTATTGCAATTGAAAGAAACTACTTGATTAACTTATTACAACAATATTTCATTTTTCAGCTCCCCTGCATAATGTGGCTGGCCATCTACAAACCAAGAAAGTTCAGCTTATCTTGGTGGACTAATTGGGTAAGTTGATATAATTTTCTTTGTTCTTGCTGTGTTCTTTTTAGTCCTTTTTCTTTTCCGTTTCAATGAATAATTTTCTCCCAATCTAATTTACTTGAACTTATTTCATCCAACTGCAGTTCTGCATTATTCTTGGAGTTCTCTTAATGGTTATATCTCCCATTGGAGGATTGAGGCAAATAATAATTCAAGCAAAAACCTACAAGTTCTACTCTTAATAATCCACCTCTTTTGACATGAAGTGGATTGCTAAAGAAGGTGAATTAATATAAAGTTGAAATAGGCACTATGCAGCAATTACCAAAGCCCCTGACAGGCTATTTTCAGTGGAAACAGGAATTATGGCCGTGGAACTATCAAAACAGGGTTTCCAATTATAGGCCTCTACAGTGTTTTTTTTTTCTTTTTAAATTAAGTTGCGATGCATAATTATAGTTGCCCTTCTTTACACTTGTGCTTTGGCCAGTGAAACGGATCTGTCAATTTATGTTCTTTTCGTATCAAAATGAATACAAATACAAGTTTTCTTGTGAATGTGCATATTTTCAAGATATACTTTTAAATATGGTTTATCTAAGATAAATTTCATTGCTAAATTCTATATTTGTTCATGCCTTGTAAACCCATTGTCTGAAACTTACCTATATTCAAACATAAGAGTAGTTTTCATTGTTGGCAACTATCTAGATAAACTCAGTATGAAAAAGCTATTACAGCAATTGAATATTGAATATCTAGTTGTATTGTTACTGTGTCAACCATAGCGAGAGAGCTAGGTGATTCTGTGCTGAAACCAGTAAAGGACAGCAAATATTGAATTTACAGGCCATTCTTCGATAATATCATAAATAGAGATACCTGCCTAAAATAATGCAGAAGCTGACAGTTTGACAATTTGTGCATATTCTGAATCTTTTAGCTTCACTGTCCTAAAGATTCCATGATTAAAATGATTGGCGCTAAATATAATTACATATATATATAAATAGATTACATGATGATGCATTTTAAAATGTATGTGACCTTATACAACTTCTGATTGTCTCAACTCTCAAGGTCTGCAGCCATTTTATTGAAGGTTTCAATTAGTAAATGTATGTGAGCCAAATGGTTTAAGTCTAAACATTTTCACTTAATAATCATTAGCATTAAGTCAAAATCTGGATGATACAAAGGTAGGTAAAATCAGAATATGCTGCTAGCTAGGCTGGTTTCATCTGTTTAATGAAAAAGACAGAGAATCAAGTCATTCGGTCATTTCAAGACAAGATTATTATCTAAACATGTCTAATAAGAAAGCATTTCATGATTCCAAGTGCAAGACTTGACATTTGGTCAATGATGTCATTAGTTAAAGAGAAATTATTAAGTAGGACGGAGTATATTTTTCATACTCAAAACAATGGATTAAAATAGAAACATATTTATATGAATTCACTTTTATACGAGTAAGATGATCACTCCTGCATAATAATTTCTCTTAGTTAAATACCATTAAGTGGGTTATATAAATTATAATATCATGTGCATTAAATTGAATCCAAATTGCAGCAGCTTAAAAAGAAAAGAAAAAAAATCTTTTTCATTACATTTTTTTTTATTTATTCAATAGCAATAGCAAGCTTATATATGAATTAACTAGTGGCTTAGTCTAGTTGTTCAATATTCAGGTCCCTGTCTCCTAAAAAGTTCATACTAGATAACCCTTTTTGTCATTAAAAAATATTCCGATTTACCAAAATCCTCTTGTTTACACTAATATGGAAAAAATTAATTTCCCAAACCCATTAATGGTAAATCCATTCTTATTCTATAGAATTATGTTATTTGCGATTGACTAAGTGAGCTGGACTTTCTCCTTATGAAACCATTTACTTGCAAGACCAATTTTATTCAAAAACAGTAACAATATATCATATATCATTTTTTCTTTTTTTTTTGGGTATGGCAAAAACCGTATGGTATCGGAAAATTTATGGGTTCCGATTAATCGAAACTCAAGCTGGGTCGGCCTCCACAAAAGAGTAAAACTCTCCAAATTACTAATAGATTCATCCGTAGGATGCGTACCTGCGAGCTCTATTTAAGGAAAAAGAGTGTCGAAACCACCCAAACCAACCTGTAATTGGTATAATATGTATCATTTTAGGCTATGTATGAAAAGTACAAATGGAAACATTTCTTGTTTAATCAAATTAATTATATATAGAAACAGATATAATTATATAATTCTCTTATCTGTATTTTCCTTATTTGTCCTTAAGCAGGTACACGGATATCTCTTCCTAGTCATTGTCTTAATTACGATATTTCCTTAGTTCACACTTTATTATATACATAGCCCACTTCTTGTTCCTGTTACATGTAAATATAACATTCTCTTCTCTGTTCTGAAATTTTTCATATCACTACTCATTAATGGGTGCTGAAGAAGAAAAACCTGATGTTTCCCAACCAACAACTGATGTTTCCCATTCCAACTATGTGAGTTTCTCTCTATCACTTGCACACACATGACTAGAGGGAGTTTGGAATTTTATGTTTATCATTTCATTCCTGGAAATTAAATTACTTAAAATTCAATATAATTCAATCAAATTCTATAATTGGTAAATGAATTATATAAACTATTAATTGTTTTATATCAAACAAGAGGTTAGAATTTTTTTATGTTTCAAGAAATCTTTCACTAAGCTTAGTTGGGATGTAGGCTCAGTGTTTTCAGTGCATGAGACTTGTTATTTTGTAAGAGTCAGAGAAGGATCGTCCATTGTGCGCACAACTTTCTTAGCTAATGAAAGAAAACATTGCGGCTTATGAAAATTTTGCTTTTTCTTTTTTCCTCCTCTTGCAATTCTAAATTGCACTATTTGTTATTTGTATTTTTGTATGGTTTATTTATGTTGTGTTCCACAAAATTGAGTTAATTAGAGTTAGATGAACATTTTTATTAATATCGAATCACAGTATAACTTATATAAATTAAAACTTTATAAATTAATAATTTTTATTATATTATAATTTTTTACGATCTCGATCTGAGTTAATAATATTAAATTAATACGATCATAATTTTTTGAAAAATTATTGCATAATTATACAGTTTCATTCATATTATAAATCGATAATTTTATAACATTATACATATATAAGAGACTTTGTAATGATTTATATAAAGATAATTTTAAATGTAAATAATTATATTAATCAGTTTTTTTTCACTTAATTTTATTTATACTCATTTCATTATATATTTTTCTATTCAATTCATTTAGTTCATAATCAATTGATCACGTACTTTTTTGTCTATTTCAATTAAGTTATATTTAATTGATCACATATGTTTTCGTTCAATTTATTGAATTCATATTGAATTGATTATTACAATGAATTTTTAGTTGATTACATATATATATTTGTTGAATTATAAATACACTTTTTAAATTAATAAATTATTAATTTACCAATTAAAACAGTGTTAATTTATAAAGATTATCCTGTATAAAAATATAAAATTTCATTCTTGTAATTGAATGTAACTGAGAAATTAATTAATTATCGACACTTACAGATAGATGCAAAGCAGAAGGCGATTGATGATTGGCTTCCAATCACTTCTTCAAGGAATGCAAAATGGTGGTATGCTGCTTTCCACAATGTTACTGCCATGGTTGGAGCTGGTGTTCTCAGCCTTCCTTATGCAATGTCAAATCTTGGATGGTATATTTTTTCAGAAATTTCCAGTCTAATTTCTATTTTTTTTCCTATTAAATATTTGATTCTATTGATATATAATCACATATATGATAAACATTATAAATTTTTGAGATCTTTAATTTCAGGGGTCCTGGTACAGTAATCCTGATCCTGTCATGGGTTATCACTCTGTACACTCTATGGCAAATGGTTGAAATGCATGAAATGGTTCCTGGGAAACGATTCGATCGATATCATGAGCTTGGTCAGCATGCCTTTGGCGAAAAACTTGGTCTTTACATAGTAGTGCCTCAGCAACTAATTTGTGAAGTAGGTGTAGACATAGTATACATGGTTACGGGAGGAAAATCTCTGAAAAAAGTTCATGATTTAGTTTGCAAGGGCTGCAAACCAATCAAAACTACCTATTTTATAATGATTTTCGCCTCGGTTCATTTCGTACTTGCTCATCTCCCCAATTTCAATTCCATTTCTGGGGTTTCTTTGGCTGCAGCAGTCATGTCTTTAAGGTAATGTTGCTTAATTTACTGCTAATAGATTTTACGTATTGTACAAAGCTCATTTCTTCAATGTAGTTATAGACAAATAACTAGTTCACTAAGAAAACATGTTGTAATGTTATTTTTGCAGTTACTCTCCTGAGTTCATAATTTTATGCCTACAGGCTTTCCGTACTATATTAGGTTCATTTAACCACTCTGGTTAAAGACAGACTAATTCGCCAAGAAAAATGTCATTTTTGTAGTTACTCTACCATTGCTTGGGGAGCTTCAGTCCACAAAGGTCGTCAACCAGATTTGGAATATACATACAAAGCAACGAGCACTTCAGGAACAGTCTTCGACTTCTTTTCTGCATTAGGTGATGTAGCTTTTGCATATGCTGGACACAATGTGGTGTTGGAGATTCAAGCAACAATCCCTTCTTCACCAGAGAAGCCATCAAAAGGTCCAATGTGGAGAGGAGTAATCGTTGCTTATATAGTTGTGGCAATGTGCTACTTCCCAGTTGCTCTGATAGGTTATTACATGTTTGGCAATAAAGTTGAAGACAATATCCTTATCTCATTAGAGAAACCTACATGGCTTATTGTCGCTGCTAACATGTTTGTTGTTGTTCATGTTATTGGAAGCTATCAGGTATTTATTTTTCACTCTCATCGGCGCTCCGAACCTCACAGTTTTAGAGATTATTTCAGTACCACTAAATGAAAATGTATTGTTTGTTTTTGTTCATATAGTTATATGCAATGCCCGTTTTCGATATGCTCGAAACGCTTTTGGTAAAGAAGTTGCATTTCAAGCCTAGCACAACCCTTCGATTTTTCACTCGAAATTTATATGTTGGTAAGCAAAATTTCTTACAGTTCCCTTACATCGTCATTATAGCTGTCTTATAATCTGCAGTATATCAGTATAAAAAGAAAGTTTGATGTGAATGTTGATTAATTTTCAGCATTCACAATGTTTATTGCCATATGTTTTCCATTCTTCGGAGGCCTTCTGGGATTCTTTGGAGGATTTGCTTTTGCCCCAACGACTTACTTTGTAAGCCTTTTATATTCTGTAAATACTTGAAACAAGAAAAGAAAATATTATACATTTGCTGAGTATTTTGTCTCTGTATCAATTTTTTCAGCTGCCTTGCATAATGTGGCTTGCAGTCTACAAACCAAAGAGGTTCGGCTTGTCATGGATTACAAATTGGGTACTATATTCATCTTAAAATTATGCTTAATTTTCATTTATTATGCAATTTAGTAATTTTATATTGATAATGATTTTCTCTGTTTGTTTGTTTCAGATATGCATTATACTAGGCCTCTTGTTAATGATTTTATCTCCTATTGGAGGGTTAAGGAATATCATACTTAATGCCAAGGACTACAAGTTTTTCTCTTGATTTACTTCTTGCATATGGAGACACCGGTTGGTGAGGAATCCAATGGAAATGCTATTATCATTTGTACTAAAAAATAAAGTTTGAGGATGATTTCTATGATGGTAAAGACTAGGTTTTATGCAAATATATTGCTTCTTCTTGTTAAAATTGTTTTTCATTATTTAGATCCTTTTCGAAAGTTGGAATAAGAAAGAAAATATAAAAAAAAATGGAATGAGATTTATGCAATATATCTACGGATTTTTCAATCGCGATTCTTAAGTTAGTAGTTCAGTAATTAAGTGTTTAAAAAATATAAATTCAAACCCTAACATCGGGTAATTAACTCAAAAAATTATTAAAATTTAGATATTTTTTCGATTTGGTCACAAAAGAAATTTTACTTCCAGTTAAGTCATTAAAATTTTAAATTTTTTTCAATTTAAGATCAAATGCCGAAATGCTTACCTGAAAGGTGACGTGATAAGCCACGTAAGTCATTTTTATGATTTATATGACATGTGTCCGACAAGTCGGATTTAGTTGCCATATATATATTCCACGTCACCAATCAACTTTTAATAACAGGACCCACTATACACACGTCAATTTATAAGGGGCAATTAATGGATGACACGTGGCAAGAAAGAGAGAGAGAAAGAGGGGAAAAAAATTACCGTGTCATTTTTTGTCAATTCATTTTCTCTCTCCATTAGATCGAGATAATCACCAAACTCTCTGAATTTCTAAATTCTTCTTCATCTGTTCATTCCTTTTCTCACCAGAGAATAATTTGAGTGTTTGAGAGGGGATCATGGATCAAATTGGATCGCATTAGTTTTTATTACTATTTAGTATTTCGACTGGGTTATGACCTTCAGGATTTATGAAATTGATTTGAGGAAGAAGACCGTATCTGGGTAACTCGACTGTTAGTGTTTAAAATTGGAATGGATTGGCAATGCAGAAAGGTTGACGAGGTCGCACCAAACTACTGCAAGTTGTTTAATGACTCGTGTCTATTGTTTCTCTGAAAAGGGTCAAACTTTTGGGTTTATGAGTATTGTGTCGTTGTAATGACTAGATGGTGAAATGTTGTTGGGTATTGATTCGGGGTAGTAAATATATAATGTGTTGTGGGGACCTGAAATTTCTGACAGAATAGTTTATATTATTTTGTTGAATTAGAGTTTCAGCATATAAATTTTTTATTAGGGTTTGTCTATTTGTCAATTTTTTATTTAGGGATTTTGAGAATATAAATGTAAAATTAGGATTTTATTAGTAATTAATGTTTATTTATTGATGATTTTGCTAATTAGGGTTTTGCAATTAAAATATATCATGTTTATTTATTGGGATTGTTGTTGAGTTGTGCATTTGTTATTTGTTTGAATTCGCTTGTTGTGGTTTATTACTGTATTTGAATATATATATTACTGTGTTCGAATAGATATTAACTTTATTACTTTTTCATTGTTTGCAGCCATTACATCTGACAATTTTACTATAAATTTGCATCATAGTGGAGAATGTGGGCCTGTATCATACACTAAAGACTCAGTTTTATATTTTGACTTTGTGTCTGTTAATAGGCTATCAATGTTAGAAATTAGTTCTATGGTTAATGAGTATGGTGTTAATGGAAATATGACATATTATTGGCAGAGACTCAATAGCAGTTTTAGTGATGGTCTTTGTAGACTAGTGAATGATAGTGATATTTTAGAATTGGGTGAGTACATTGACTCTGTGAAAATCATAAATATATTTGTGAAACATTTACCTAATGATGAATCTGGGGGTTTAGAAAATAATGTTGGGCAAAATTTAGACAAGGGTAAAGAGAAGGCAAATGTTGATGATGAAGATATTAGTGATAATGAGTGTTCCTCTGATGAGGAGGATAAAGATTATGTAGATCCTTCCACTTTGTTCATAGACAGTGATTATGATTTAGATGAGGGGGATGATGAGCTGTTTGAGGAGAATGTAGATAAGGATGTAGAGAGAGACATGAGAAAAAATCCATCTAAAAAACAACATCCAGTAGATCCTCTAGTTGGCAACCTAGAATTTGAGTGTGATGATTCAGATTTAGCTCCATCTAATGAGCTACAGTCAGCCTCTGACACAGAAAGTGATGGAGAGGTGAAAAGGCCTAATATTAGGTATCCTG
This sequence comes from Aleurites moluccanus, assembly GCA_948193065.1. Lineage (NCBI taxonomy): Eukaryota > Viridiplantae > Streptophyta > Magnoliopsida > Malpighiales > Euphorbiaceae > Aleurites > Aleurites moluccanus. The sequence goes on along the minus strand of CANXYC010004207.1, from coordinate 649 downwards.
AGTTCACAGCTAAAAGAGACATGAATAAGCCTATATTAGTGCCAGGGATGAAGTTTAGAAGTTTAGAAGAATTTAAAGATGCATGTAGGCAATGGTCTAGGAAAAATAGGTGGCAGATTAAGTTTAATCCAAATGATAAACTTAGGTGCAAAGCTATTTGTTCAAAAGGCTGTCCATTCTATATTTTTTGCAATGCAATGGTAAGAAACCCTAAAACCATGCAAATTAAATCTGAAATTTGCGAACATACATGTAGTAAAGACAATAACATCAAACAGGCTACCTCTGAATGGCTAGCCCAAACATACATTGAGAGATTTAGATTTGACCCTAATTGTCACACCCCAACTCCAGTGGTACGACGGTCCTAGGGCAAGGGTAGGCTTAAGGCCACCATAAACCCGTAGAACTCACAGATTCAGAATCTCACATATAATTATCACATATTTACATCATGCCATAACATATCACAATCCATTCAAGCATAAATCATTTCTTTACTGTCTCATTCCATATCTTTCTCTTGTTCCTTAATGATCTAAAGAAGACATCTCTCATCAAAGAGGAACAAGAGTATCCAAAGGATAACATTCATACATCAACATTCTATCATTCCCAAAAGACTAACTACGGAGCTCTAGAATGTACT
>CANXYC010004149.1:0-13493 GCA_948193065.1 Aleurites moluccanus | reverse complement strand
TATATTGTATATACAGTTTGTTAGCCAAAAGCGACTAAAGTTACAATTGGCCTGTAAAAACACCTACCGCAAAAACCTAAACTGACCTGTAATTCAATTGACTATAAAATGAAAACCAGAAAGCCAATTGGGTCACCATTTGGCCCAATCATCTAGTCTCGACTTAAGCTTCGAAATGGTACCTCATAGTCCTTCTAATTCCTTTGGTAACTCAGTTAACTAGAAACTACCTAAAAATCTCAAAACGGACTCGTAATGTGATAGTCAGTTGCGACAGCGCAACTGGGCCCGGCGGGCCAATTTTTGGTAAATTTCCTTTTGACTTTATTTCTTCTTATATATGTATATATAATTGTTGTATTTCTATATAAAGTATATATATGCTATATTACTGTTAATTGGAGGTACATTTATATGATATTAGTTCAGGGCTATTTTCGATGGTATAACGGGTAAATCCATCGGTGTGTGCACACTGAGTTATGTCACCCTTGCTAGAGAGGGACGGTGTATTCTCTAGTTGTAAGGAATATATCCTTATGTATGTCATTTATTTATGCTACCCTTGCTAGGGAGGGACGTTGTATTCCCTAGTGCAGTGCACTTTATGATAGTGCTGAGTATTACTGTTCAAAAGTGACCCAAATCCTGTGATATCATATATGTGCTACCTAAAATGGTTTATATGAGTTATATAAGATTATTATTATAGTAAAGTATTTATTATATTATATGCTATACTTTATTAAATATTTTATGTATATTATTGGCATTTATTACTTTTACTATGCATTTACTGCATTCTTATGCTTTTGAACTCACTGAGTATTTTTATACTCATTCTCCTAGTGTTTAATATTTTTCAGGTCTTCGGTGAGGCACGCTTTCCAATGGCAACATCTTCATCTGCCTTGGAAGTGTTGGGTTAGCATGTAATTCTCCATTTCTAAAGTAATATAGAAAAATGTGTAGAATAGTTCCATGGTACTGTATGTAGATTTTGGACATGTAGATATAATTATAAATTTCATATTTATAAGTGTGTTTATTTTCTGTGTTTCTGATAGTTTATATATTTATGGAGATGTTTGTATATATATATATAAGTGTTGAGATTGAACTTATTGATGGAGATCCAGAGGGATCAGAAGTTTGAGAATGTTTGTGAGATTTTATTGAAGTATTTTTTTTCTTTGTGTTATTTTTGGCTTAATCCATTTTTAGAGGAAATGCTGTAAAATTTTCTTCAGCATTTATAAATTTATTAAGCTATGATTTGTTTGTTGCATCGCATCTAGATAGTGCATTGTGGTTCTTCGTGGTATTGGTAGCTTATGCATTACCCATACCCTAGGACCGTCGCGACTCCCGGGATGGGTCGTGACAAAAAGAGATGCCCCTTCTGCTTTTGTTCCTTCTAGCTCTCAACCTTTATCCTCATCCCACTCATTTGAGGAGTAAGTGTTAGAGCACCTAGCTAGGCTCAACACACATTTTGACAACTAGGAGACTTTAGTCAAAATGCAAATGGATGTGGTTAAAGCCAATGAAGAAAAACAAAAGAAATTGGTGGCTGACCTTCGCAAGGACTTATCTTTGGACACCAACACCCTTAATGATCCACCTCCTCCATCTTCTTAGACATTTCCCCTGTTCCTTCGAGTTTAATTTGTGTATCTCATGTTTCTAGCATGTTTATTCTATTTTGGCACATTTGTTTTTCTTTTATGTGTTTAGTATAGGTTAATATTTTGGTACATGTTTTAATGTTTACTTGACCATTTTGATAAAATGCAAATGTGTTTTCTTTTTAAAATATATTTGCAATGAATGTCCTTTTTTTTATTTTTGACAAAAAAGGGGAGAATATATTAAGGGGGAGCTTTGGATGTATGATTGAGCTTTGAATGTATGATTAAAAGCTTGAATGGGTTAAACTCAATTCGTTAATTGGTTTAAATGATTTGTTTGAAGATTTATTTTGTTAAAATGAAAAGCTTGAATTTAGGGAGAGCTTTAATGCTTTATAGGTTTTCTCATCATCAAAAAGGGGGAGATTATTGACCCTATGATGATTTTGATGATGCCTAAATAATGCCTAAGTGTTATAATATGCATATAATGTTGTTGATCTAATTCTTGAAGCATTTAACTTGGCTTTTTTTTTTTGGCTTAAAAATATTGGTTCATACCCATGATAGCTCTTCACAACCGTGAAAGAATTTCAGCCAAAACACAAATTGAGACAGAAACTTTTTTCAAACTCGTGAATTTTATTCAAGCCCGTGAACAACGATCATGACCATGATGTGCTCTTCACGCCTATGAAGATTGAGTATGCTCAGAGACACAAAGAGATTTTTGACAACTGTGAAGATTTCTTCATGCTCATGAACACTTATCCTTCACACCTGTGAATGGTGGTTGGGTTATCAACATCAGCAGACACTGAAAAATTTATAATCGTTGGAGGAAAATTTTAAAGCAAATCTTGCATTAAATGCAATCAGAATGGTCTCATTTTTACTCCTCACTTTATAGGCTATATATACTTAAAGATTTGAAGATAAAACAACTTTTGCTAAGCCATTTTCAAATGCAAACTCTCTAAGTCTTATTCATACTTTGTTTTTATGTTAAACTTGAACAATTTGTGCTCAATCTCATATTTTAAGTGTTCTTTCTTTTAAAAGCTATTTGTACTTCTTCTCTAACCTTTCAAATAGCTTGTATTAAGTTGTGAGATACTAAAATCTCCACTTTATCTTGTATTAAGGGTATTGTGAGTGTTAACTCATTGTGAAAGGGTGAAATCCCTATAAAATTTATTGTAATTAACTTGGGTGGTGCACTCGGCTTTAATGGAACCTCAATATCAGGTTGATATTAAAAGAAGTGGACATAGGAGAGGCGATTGTACTCCAAACCACTATAATTGGCTGAACTTCTCTTAAACTATATCTCTTTCTATTTGAAATTGCAATATATATTACATATAGGTTGTATACTTGCATTAGAAATTTTAAACTGCTATTCACCCCCCCTTTAGGAGTGTTGTAATATAGTTTTAATAGTTTTTCACTTGTGCATGCTCAATAAATGTTGTTCTTCAATTTAAAAATCTCCCAAGTAGTATTTATAGTCCTAACTCAAATAGAGTTGTTTTACCCTCTTAAATGCTTTTGCATTTGTTTTCCAACAGTTAGTTTTTTGTCTTTTTATGTTGATTCGTGCCTATGAATTTTGTAACTTAGAAAACCTTCACAGTCAGCTACCATCATTCGCCCTTATGAATTCTTCGACTCACACCTGCGACTGAACCAATAGCGCCCATGAATATTCCCCTATTTTAGTCTGAAGTTCCTGTCACTTTTTGTGATCCTTAGTAGCAGTTGCAACTTCAAAGTTAGCACCTGTAATTCATAGTAGCGCCTATTACTCCAACCGTAGTGCCCGCGATTTTTGTTCTTCTAGGCACTTAGTTACTGTTTCCCTTAGTAGCGGCGATGACTTCCACATTCGCACTTGCAACTCCTTTGTCATAGTTGTGACTTTTCAGTAGCACCCACTACTTCTGCATTTCCTATAATCTAGAATTGATGATTTGGCTATCTTGCATATCTCAAATAATGCTTCCCCTTAGCATGGCACTTCACAACTTCACTTTATGACATTTTTCTTGATGTTAAACTTTGCCACTAAAGTCTTTCAAATGTGTTAAACCTATAATTTAGTAATGGTCATGATTTCTCATGCCTTAACCAACTTAAACAAAAAATTAGCATAATTAACACATTGATATGTTTTGTTATCATCAAATTCAATATCAAACACAATAGGGCCCTACACACATGCTTCTTCCTTTTCGACTTGGTTTGCAAGTCTATTTTTTCCTTTGGCCGCACTATAGGGTTTGGCTTGACATATTGATGTCAACTCCTTTGACTGAAGTCTTAAGGGAAGGATTTATTTCCACCTGAGCTTTCCCTTTATTTTGAAAGGCAAGTCTTCCATCCTGAATAGCTTTCTGGATAACATTGCAAAATACTATGCAATTCTTATTTTTGTGTCGGTATGAATTATACCACTTGCAGTAATCTAGCTTAGCTCTTTTTTTAGCAATGGAATGATATGTCCATCGATAACGTTATCTTATTGTCTTTGAGTAAATAGTCAAATACTTCATCGGCTTTGTTGAGTTCAAAGGAGTATTCCCAATCTATCCTATTAGAATTTTGCTCGCTTGGCTTCTTTTTAGAAGCTAAGGGTTTGCTTAAAGACGAACACTCATAAGAATTCCCATATTTGAGTTCGGCTAAGCAGATTTCTTCATCAAAATTTGAAACATACTCCTCTTCAACTGTTGTTACCTCTAAAGGATCTCGATAATATATACCCTTGGTAGAAGCCTTTCTTTGATCCTTCTTTTTCAACAGCCTTTCATAACTGTTGAATCTGTTCAAGAAGTCATAAAAACCTAAATTTGTGGCCTTCAAAGTGTTCCCAGACTGTTATTCATGCCACTAAAGGCTAAATTCACCAGCTCGTATCACGACCCGGTTTCCCGGACCGTGATAGTCCTAGGGCACGGGAGATGCCAATGGTGACCGACACCCGTAGAACCTAGTATCACATGCACAATCTATAAACCTCAATATATTATTCATTTTAATTAGTTACCATTCATTCTGTTATTCTGTTATGCATTCTGTAATTATTCTGTAATTGGTTGTAACCATTCAAATTATCATATCATGCATCATCATATACTCAATATATATCATCATCAATATATATATATATATATGTTCATCTCCTAGCTAACCCATACATACCTCATGGAGCAGCTAGATAATGAACACCAAAATAAATATACAGAATGTCAGATAATATATATCAGATAACTGTCTGCAGATATCCCCGGATGACAGAAGACAGGAATCTGCAACCTACTCCTCTCCTGAAATGGGTAAACAATGAAATGATGAGTATAGATGATACTCAGTGAATCTATATGCATCATCAATGAAATATAGGTTGAATTAATGATTTACACATGATAAAGAATAATGGTACAGTATCAATCATATAAGTTTACAGAATTAGTATCAGTAATCAATAGGAATAACAATGGTCGTATCAAGTTATGGAAATCATTTGGTAAGACAGACAGAGGGACATGAAACACGTAGACTATGTGTAATCACACAGTCGATCACATATCAAGTAGGCATAAGACTGATCAGGTCCTATGGTCGGGACCAATAACCCTTCCCAGCTAGGGCATCAATATCAATGTGCACATTGCCGATAGTATGTACCCATTACATTGTCGGTGAGGCAGCTCTGTCAAATCACATTTAGGTCAATAGAAATGGATAACATGTCAATAGACACCATTATGCAATAATGGTATCGTCAGTGTCAATATAATCAATATCTTTCAAATCAAGTAGTATATGAATCAATGGCGTAGTAGAATACAATATATAAGCAAAGATAAAGGTTATGGTAAACAACAAAGGTATTGAACAAAAGTTGGTTCGGTGGCGAAAAACGGTAGGTCAATTGGCATACCAATATGGCTGGCGACAATGGCATTCAAGTGGTAGGCCTATGAAATACAAAGCAATATGCCAAAGACAAATAAACTAGGCATTTCATCAAACACAAAGTGGGCATACAATGGCAAGCCAATAGGTTAGGTTAGGTTAGATTACAAACTTGACTTGCCCAATTTAATCAATACAAAGTCACATTATCAAACAAGGTATAGGCATTTAAGAAACAAGATTAAACAATATCAAAATAGGATCAAATGGCATGGAAATTCAAGCAAAACCAAGCAAATTTTCAAAGGCATGAATAGTGACTATAGGTTTGACCAAATGAGGGGTTTTAGGGCAAGGTTCCAATCAAAAATTAAATCAATTATACATGTTACTTGATGCATTATAGAATCACCTAATGCTTCAAATCCTTTTAAATAGCTCAATTCCACCAAAATCACCAAATGAAGCTATATAGGGCAACCTTGTCAAATTTGATGTTCTACACCAAACAAACCACCAATTAATCATCTATTCACATCCAATTAACATATTCTAACATCAATTAACCAATGCAAACACTAAATCATAAACTCATTTCTTACTACTTCAATTTAACCAAACCGATTTAGGGTTTCCTACAAATTTGCATCAATTGATGCAATTAACTACCAAACCCATTCAATTCAACCTAAATAACATCTAAAACAACCAAAAGATTGAACAAAACAACATCTTACCTTGGAGTGATGATCCACCCGAATCCCTCCTTCAAAGAATCCTTGAAATCCTTAGCTCTTTTCTTCAAATTGATAATGGAAATGAAGAGAACTAGATTAGTATATAAGATTTTTATAAATTTTTCCTTAGTAATTTGGTGGAGAAATGAAGAAAATGGAAGAAGAAGATCAAAGAAATGGTTCGGACACCTTGACATAAAAAGAAGAAGATGAAATTTTGTTCTAAAAGCTTTCATACATAGAAAAATCTTATTCGCAAATTACAAATAACTCCCCAAACTTTCGTCCATTACACTTTGATCCAAAATCTTCTGTAATTTATTCTGTCAATTTTGTCTGAAATTAGATATCAAAGTTGGGAGTCAATAAGCTTATTTTAATTTATACTTATTTATAAAAATAGTTCCAAAATCATTTTGTAACTCTGACCGACCAATTTTCACTATTTACCTTAAACTTTCATTTATTTACAATTATGCCATTAGTTACTTTTTCAGTGTTCCTAAATGATTTTCACTTCTTTCTTTTTACCAAAATTAACCATAAATTATGGTGATCTTTTACCCCTAGATCAACTTCAAAAATTCTTTCGTTGATCGGACTGCTAATTTCTCAGCAGTGTTCCCGACACCGCCGCTTTCTGGAAAAGTATCAAGTTCACTTTCTGACTGTGTCTCTAAAATTATTTCCCATCATTTCAAGACTAATGCACTACAAACTGAGAATTAATTCATGCGTATGAGTTATAACTTTCTAAGGTATTACATTCTACCCCCTACAAATAAATTCGTCCTCAAATTTAAATAAAAACATACCTCATTGCTAGAACAAGTATGGATATCTTCTCTGCATCTCCTGCTCACACTCCAATGTACACTCCTCTATGGATTGATTCCTCCAAAGTACTTTAACCATCATGATCTCTTTATTCCGTAGCTTTCTGACCTGTTGATCAACAATCTTCACGGGTAGCTCCTCATATGACAAGTCAACACTGAGATCCACATCCTGAACCTCCAAAATGTGCGATAGATTAGACACATACTTCCGCAGCATTGATATATGAAAAACCGGATGTACGTGGCTCATACTGGGTGGAAGAGTCAATCTATAGGCCATACTACCAATCTTCTCAAGTATCTCAAACGGGCCTATAAACCTTGGTGATAGTTTGCCCCTCTTCCCAAATCTCATAACACCCCTCATTGGTGAGACCTTCAAGAAGACATGATCACCAATTGCAAAATGTATATCCTTCCTCTTCGGATCAGTATAACTCTTCTGCCTACTAAAGGCAGTCCTCATCCGCTCTCTGATCAATTCTGGTCCCTCTAGCTACTTCTCTCCCGGCTCCACCCAACACACTGGAAATCTGCATTTCCTGCCATATAGTGCTTCAAATGGATCCATACCAATAGAAGAGTGATAACTGTTGTTGTAGGAGAACTCTATCGATGGTAGATAATAATCTCAGATACCTTTGAAATCCAGTACACATAATCTGAGCATATCCTCCAAAGTCTGGATCTTCCTCTCTGACTGCCCATCAGTCTACGGATGGAAAGCAGTACTGAACCGTAACTAGGTATGCATAACCTCCTAAAATTTCTACCAAAATCGAGATGTAAACTATGTACCTCTATCGGATATGATCATCAATGGAACTCCATGAAGTCGCACAATCTTATCCACATACAACTGTGCGTACTGAGCTGCCGTATTGCTGGTCTTTACCTCCAGAAAATGAGCAGACTTCTTCAGACGATCAACAATCACCCAAATAGAATCATAACCCCTCGAAGTCCGTGGTAGACCAACTATAAAATCCATAGTCACCTGTTCCCATTTCCACTCTGGCAACTCTATCTCTTGAAGTAGCCCTGATGGCTTCTGATGCTCGAACTTAATCTGCTGATAGGCTAAGCATTTAGACACAAACTGAGCTATATCTTTCTTCATCCCTGGCCACCAATAAACATCTCTTAAATCATGGTACATCTTGGTAATCCCTGGATGTACACTGTATGCAGAATAGTGTGTCTCTCGCATGATCCGATCTCGTAGCCCATCAAAATCTGGTACACAAATACGCCTCCCACATCTCAGTATCCCATCCTCCACTGTGAACTCTGTCATCCTCCCATTCTGTACCTCTCCCTTGAGCTTCAATAGATAAGGATCCCTGTCCTGAGCCACTTTAATATCATCAATCAACAGTGACTTCACCAGAAATTGGGCTATCAGAGCCTGGTTCTAATCCTGGGATCCCAACTCCAACTCCAACTCCACTCCCATATCTGCTAACTCTCTCATGTCTCTGATCAATGGCCTCCTTCCAATCACAATATGAGCTAAGCTGCCCATCGATTTCCTACTCAAGGCATCAGCCACTACATTGGCCTTCCCTGGGTGATAAAAAATCTCATAGTCATAATCCTTAAGAAGCTCTATCCATCTGTGTTACCTAAGATTCAAATCCTTCTGCTGAAATATATACTGTAGACTCTTATGATCAATATATATCTCACATTTCTATCCATACAAATAAGGTCTCCAAATCTTCAAGGCAAAGATCACAACTGCCATCTCTAAGTCATGAGTCAAATCATTTGCTTCATGCTTCTTTAACTGGCGAGAAGCGTAAGCAATTACCTTACCCATCTGTATCAATACATAACCCAGTCCGATCCGTGAAGCATCACAATACACTATGAATTTCTCTCCCTCAACTGGTAATGCCAAAACTAGAGCACTTATGAGATAATATTTCAAAGTCTGGAAGCTACAGTCATACTCATCCGTCCAGACATACCGCTCCTGTTTTCTCATCAATCTAGCCAGTGGAGCTGCAATCCGAGAGAAATCCTTCATAAACCTCCTATAATAACCAACCATACCCAGAAAACTGTGAACCTCTGAAACACTGGTAGGCTTTGGCTAATTAGCAACCGCCTCAATCTTCTGAGGATCCACCTTAATCCCATCCTTGCAAATCACATGACCCAGAAAATACACTTCGGTCAACCAGAACTGGCATTTAGATAACTTAGCATACAACCGATGCTCCTGAAGTGTCTACAAAATGATCCTCAAATGCTCCACATGCTCCTCCTCACTCTTGGAATAAATAAGTATGTCATCAATGAATATGATGACAAACTTATCCAAATAAGACCTGAACACCCTGTTCATCAGATCCATAAAAGCAACAAGTACATTGGTCAACCCGAATGGCAACACCAAAAACTCATAATGTCCATAGCGGGTCCTAAAAGCAGTCTTGGGTATATCACTCTGCTTAATCTTCAATTGATGATGCCCAGACCTCAAATCAATCTTAGAAAAATGGCTAGTACCCTGCAACTGATCAAATAAATCATCTATCCATGGCAACGGATACTTGTTCTTCACTATAACTTTGTTCAGCTGTCTGTAGTCTATACACATCCTCAACGAGTCATCTTTCTTTCTCACAAATAGTACCGGTGCACCCCAAGGAGAACTACTCGGTCTGATGAACCCTCTATCCAATAGCTCCTGTAACTGTATCTTCAATTCCTTTAGTTCTGCTGGAGCCATTCTATTTCAAACACAATCTCCTTATCAGGGGGCAATCCTGGCAACTCCTAAGGAAATACATCAGGAAAATCCTGAACTACTAGTATCTAATCCAACTGTATTAAAGATCTCTATACATCCACTACATGTGCCAAATAGGCTGAACAGCCTTTCCCAATCATCCTCCTGGCTTGGATAGCAAAAATCATATTAACTCAGAACTCCTGAATATCACCCTGAAACTCAAACTCTAGTTGCCCCTGAGGCTAAAATCTAACCCTCTTCCGATAACAGTCTATAACTGTCTGCTGCCTCATCAACCAATCCATACCCAAAATAATGTCTAACTCTAGCACGGGCAACTCAATCAAATCAGCACGCAGGATATGATCATCAATCTCAATAATGCAATCAGGATAGTAATAATCAAAATCCACACTAACACCCATAGGAGTGGCAATCATCAATGGTACATCTAATAACCTCCTCTCCTTATTCAATTTAGGTGCAAAATGTGGTGACACAAAAGAATGAGTAGAACCAGAATCGAATAAGGTATCAGCAATCTCATTCTGAATCAAGATGGTACCTGTAACCACGTTGTAGAATCTCTGGGCATCCTGTGTGTTGACAACAAACACTCTGCCCTGGCCCCTACCAGCTGGAGCCTGACTACCACTGGGATCCTGTCCTCCTCCTCCTCTGCCTATAGCCTCTCTACCCAAATTCTGACTAGCTTGAACCACTGGCTATGAAACTGTAACAGATGGTTGCTGCTGCTAACCCATAGAGGACATCTGTTAATGAAGTGACCCTGCTGGCCACACTTCAAACATGCTCCTGTCTATAACCGGCACTCCCCTTCGTGCCTCCATCCATAATATCCACAAATTGGCCAGGCATCTGTGTCACTAGTCTAGAAGAGCCCTGTGAATAAGCAGGTGTAGATCATACAACTGGTGGTCCCTTACTCTGTATTCTCCGCCTCTGACTACCACCTGATGATCTTTGCTCAAATCGTGGCACTGGCTCAACCTGCCTAGGATGGGAGCTGCTCTCCCCCCTCCTACCCTGTGAACCTGGACCACTTTTCCTCTTCTGGTCCCTCTTGGCTCTTTCAGTCTTTTATTTCTCCTCCATCTGTGTAGCCTTGTCAATCACTGTAGTCAATGAAGTGAACTATATAACTAACATGGCATTATGGAGTGCAGCATGCAAACCCCTCCAAAATCTACTAATCAAATCTGCCTCTGTCGGGACAATATGAGCAACATACATACTCAACCGGATAAACTCCTCCGCATACTCCTCTACAGATCTGTCCCCCTGCTCAAGCTGCTCAAATCTGATCAAATTACGAGTCCTCACCCCCTCAATAATAAACTCGTCAATCAAACCCTGCCTGAACTCTGCCCATGTAGGTGGGTGATCACCATAAAGCCTGGGCTCTATATGTCTAGAGAACCAAGTCCATGCCTTACCCTTAAGCAACAGCCCAACCAACTTGACTGCCATCAGCTCTGAACACGGTAGTCTCCTCACTACCTTCTCCACCTCCTCCAAGAAATCAATAGGATCAATACATCTATCTCCTTTAAACTCGGGTAAGTTTAGCTTTAGAAAGCTAAACATCGATACTCCATCCTCATCAATCACTCCTCGGCCTCCCTGTACAGCTGGCTCCCTCTGAGCCCCCACTGGCTGTACAGGAGCTGGTGCCACTGGAACTACCTCGGGTACTATAGGTGGAGGCACTATTGCTAGAGCAGGTGATGGAGGTACCTGCTGTCTCTTCCATCTCAAATCAGTTAACTCCCTGCGCAACTCCATCATCCCCCTCATCATCTCCACTCATCAGGGGTCGTCGCCCCTCTTTGTATCCTCTGTAGTCCATCGGGATCTGGACGGACCCTCTAAAGCAGTAAACTCCCTCACCAATGACTCATTGGAGGCTACCTCTGCCTCCCTAGTATCTCTGTCTCTATCGTCAGACATCTCTGTAATCTATCAGAAAAAATGATAACAGTCTTAGAAAATGACAGAAATGCAGAATAATAACATATAACAGACGGTAACAACAATAGATGTCAAAGGAAATCCTATGCTCCATGGTATTTTTAATTCTACCCCATTCCGTACATAATCATTATTCCTCTGTAATTCAGTCACTATTCATCTGTAACCTAGATTCACAGTCTGTAAACCTAGTGCTCTAATACCACCTCTATCACGACTCGGTTTTCCAGACCGCGACAATCCTAGGGCATAGGAGATGCCAATTGCGACTGGCATCCGTAGAACCCAGTATCACATGCACAATCTATAAACCTCAATATATTATTCATTTTAATTAGTTACCATTCATTCTATTATTCTGTCATGCATTCTGTAATTATTTTGCAATTGGCTATAACCATTCAAATTATCATATCATGCATTATCATATACTCAATATATATCATCATCAATATATATATATATATATGTTCATCTCCTAGCTAACCCATATATACCCCATGGAGCAGCTAGATAATGAACACTAAAATAAATATACGGAATGTCAGATAATATACATCAGATAACTGTCTGAAGATATCCTCAGATGACAAAAGATAGGAATCTGCAACCTACTCCTCTCTTGAAATGGGTAAATAATGAAATAATGAGTATAGATGATACTCAGTGAATCTATATGTATCATCAATGAAATATAGGTTGAATTAATGATTTATACATTATAAAGAATAATGGTACAGTATCAATCATATAAGTTTACAGAATCAATATCAGTAATCAATAGGAATAACAATGGTCGTATCAAGTTATGGAAATCATATGGTAAGACAGACAGAGGGCCATGAAACACATAGACTATGTGTAATCACACAGTTGATCACATATCAAGTAGGCATAAGACTGATTAGGTCCTATGGTCGGGACCAATAACCCTTACCAGCTAGGGCATCAATATCAATGTGCACATTGCCGATAGTATGTACCCACTACATGGTCGATGAGGCAGCTCTGTCAAATCACATTTAGGTCAATAGAAATGGATAACATGTCAATAGACACCATTATGCAATAATGGTATCGTCATTGTCAATATAATCAATATCTTTCAAATCAAGTAGTATATGAATCAATGGCGTAGTAGAATACAATATATAAGCAAAGATAATGGTTATGGTAAACAACAAAGGTATTAAACAAAAGTTGGTTCGGTGGCGAAAAACGGTAGGTCAATTGGCATGCCAATGTCGCTGGCGATAATGACATTCAAGTGGTAGGCCTATGAAATATAAAGCAATATGCCAAAGACAAATAAACTAGGTATTTCATCAAACACAAAGTGGGCATATAATGGCAAGCCAGTAGGTTAGATTAGGTTAGGTTACAAACTTGACTTGCCCAATTCAATCAACACAAAGTCACATTATCAAACAAGGTATAGGCATTTAAGAAACAAGATTAAAAATATCAAAATAGGATCAAATGGCATGGAAATTCAAGCAAAACCAAACAAATTTTCAAAGGCATGAATAGGGACTATAGGTTCGACCAAATGAGGGGTTTTAGGGAAAGGTTCAAATCAACAATTCAATCAATTATACATGTTATTTGATGCATTATAGACTCACCTAAT
>CANXYC010004144.1:0-14669 GCA_948193065.1 Aleurites moluccanus | reverse complement strand
CAGTATTCTTATTTACAGATCATTAATGGATAGATGTGACTGTTCATGAATAATATTGCATACTCATATATATATATATATTGACTCACTGAGTATAATGTTATACTCACCCCCTCAGTGGTTATATGTTTTCAGGACCTCAGTGAGGTAGTCATCCATTGGCTACATCATCTTCAGCCTTAGATCATAGATGTATGTATTTGAGGTCACTCCTGTGTATAGAGGTTCCGTGGTATATAGTGTATAGAGGGCTTGGATTGGTTTAAGTATAATGTCAATATGATCAAATGATAATCAAATATGATATGATTATGTATATGTTGTACATATTCATGATATAAGAATTTTATATGATATGTATATGATATGAGAAATTGATATGATGCAAATATGATATGAGATATGATCACAAATATTGAAGTACATATTGAGTTGTGATTGACCAATGGAGGTTAAAAGGGGATGCATGCTATATTGAAAGTGTAATTTATATACTTTATGGATAGCTTAAGTCAGAGTTACAAAGGAAACTCTATCAGTTTTTCTGTATGCATATTATGATGTTTTAAAAAAAAATTATCACCTAAATGCATCACAGGTTAAGTAATGATTGTAAAAATTAAGTTAAAGTAAAAGCATGGGTTCTTCGAGGTACTGGTCACCTTGGCATTACCCGTATCCTAGGACCATCATGGTCTAAAATTGGGCCATGACAGTAAAGTGGTTCGGCCAAATAGGGTTTTCCAAGGGTGAATTCCAATCAACAATTCAATCATTTATACAAGTTATTTGATGCAATGTAAACTCACCTAAGCCTCCAAATAGCCTTTACACAAGCCAATTTCACCAATTCCACCAAATAGCCAAATTTTGGTTACTTTGAAATTCACCTTTGTTCAATCTCCAATTCTACATCAATTAATCCATCAATTAGTTGCCTAAACACATCTAATTGACTAATTCTAACATCAATTAACATAAATGAACTCCAATTCATATACTCATTCCATACAACTTCAAAATAGCCAATATAAATTAGGGATTTCATCAAATTTGCATCAATTGATGCAATTAACCATCATACCCATTCAATTCTACCTAAATAACATCTAATGGAACCATAAAACCAAGAAAATCACATTCTTACCTCAATGTCACCAAGATGGTTGAATGCTTCAATCAATTCCTCCTTGGAATGCTTTGCTTCTTTCTACAAATTAAGGATGGAAATGGATAAAGCTAAGTGAGAACTCAATTTTTCTATCAAATTTCTATGGATTTGATGAAGAAATGGAAGAAGAAAGTTCAAATGGTGGTTCGGCCACCATGGAAGAAATGGAGAAAAGATGATGCAAAATGGCTAAGGCCAAAATAAATAGAAAAAATTAAATACACAATTATAACTAACTCCCCGAACTTCCATCATTTACACTTTGGTCCTTAAATCTTCTGTAATTTATTCTGTCAATTCTGTTAAGATTTAGATATCAGAGTAGGATGTCAATAGAATTATTTTAATTTATACTTATTTATAAAAATGATTTTGGAGTCATTCTGTAACCCCGACCGATCACTTTCCACTATTCACCTTGAATTTCCACTTATTTACAAAAATGCCATTACTTACTTTTTCAATGTTCCTAAATGATTTTTACTTCTTTCTTTTTACCAAAATTACACATAAATTATGATCATCTTTTATCTCCAAGTCAACTTCAGAAATTCTTTTGTTGATCGGACAGCTTATTTTTTAGCAGTGTTCTTGACACCGCCGCTTTCCGGAAAAGTATCAAGTTCTCTTTCTAACTGTGTCTCTAAAATTATTTCCCACCATTTCAAGACTAATGGACCACGTTCTGAGAATTAATTCATGCATGATAGTTATATCTTTCTAGGGTATTACAACAAATGACCAAAATAATGATGCATTCACCAAAGTATGTACAAGTTAAATCACTTTTAAAAACTAACCTAAGTTAAATCACTTTAGAAAACTAACCTAAGCATGGAATGTTAACCTATAAAAGCCTTTGGTATGGCATGACAACAAAGTGTATATTCAATCAATCATGCCTTATGCATTTAAAGTACATGCCCCCAAATTGTTCATTCATTGCATTATGTCAATCTTAAAATTCATTCAACCATGTATTCAATCATGCCATATTGTCACATAATACATAGAATACCAAATTTCAAGCTAATAACCTAAAATAAGCAATATAGAAACAAACATGCATAACTAAGCTTAACTTTGGCATTTTTAGTCCTGACATGCTTCTGAGTTAATAAAAACTATCATGTAGTCATTTATCCTAGGCTTCAAACATCTATTCATGACATATTAACATTCAAATATAATTAGAGACATCAAGTAGACATAAAAAGTCAAAAAAACAAGCAAAGGAGACAAACAAGTGCCTCTATGGCACAGGAAATGCCACAAGGGAAAACATAGGACCGTGCGACCCTTCTAACCAAACTTTAGCCTCTAATTTAGAATGCAAATCATTTTTTGCAACTTCTTGAGAAATTTTGGTATTTTTCATCCTAAATAATTTAAAAACTAATCCTAATGATCCTAAGTATTTTAAACTTAATGAAAATGGTTTTTAAACAAAGAAAAAACAACAAAATAGTTGCTAGAAGTAAAAACATGAGTTTCATGTAAAAGGGACCTAAACATGCTTTCTAGGTTCTTTTAGCTCAAATTGATTTGATTTTTTTACTTAAGCATAATTAAACATCATGTAAATACAGATTCTTGATTAAAACTTAGTTCATATTAAAAGATTTTACAAAGAAGAAGAAAAGAAAGATCACACTCATATGATTGCTAAATATAAAGGAAAGGAGGAAACTACTTAAACCTGGTGTAATACCCTATATATATGCATAGCATGTTTCTGTGAAATAAGTTCTCAGTATATGGATTAAAATTATCAAAATAGCTAAGGATAATTTTGAAAACTCAGTTAGAGCGGAAACAAAAAAAAAATAAAAAATCGTTGGTACCGATATCGCTGCCGAAAAATAGTAGTACGGTCGACGGATGAATTTCTGAATTTGGATTGAGGGTAAATGATAATGTGTATTCATGAGTAAATACAGTAAAAAGAAAGAGGTAAAAATGTTTAAGAACACTGATAAAGTAAGCGATGGCAAAACCATAAATAAAGGGAACTTTCGATGAATAGTGAAAATTCGATAGTCTGAGTTTCAGAATGGCTCTGAAACTATTTTTATTAAATAGTATTAATAAAAATAAGATGTTTCAATATTCACTTCGAATTCCAATTTCAGATGAAATTCTCGAAATAAATTACCGAGTGAAAAAGGACCAAAAGCAAATTTTGAAAAGTTAGAGGACTAAAAGGGTAATTTGCCAATTTTGTCTTACTATAAAAGCAATTGGCTGAATTTTTGCTCTTCCACCCATAGCATTTTTCTTTCTTTCTATTTGATTTCTTCCTTTGATTTGTGAAAGGAAATTATTGAAAACCAAAAACTAAAACCATACAAACCTTAATCTATCAAAATTAACCATAGAAATTCAAGAAAAATTCAAGAACACCAAGGAAGGATTTTAGGACATTTTGTGTTTTTGTGGTAATTTATTGTTTTGTTTGATTTTATGGTTTAATTAGGTTAATTTGATGGTAATAGGATTGGGTGAATGGTTTAATTGCATCAATTGATGCATTAAGCAATTTTTTTTAATTTTCAAACCCTAAAGTGAAGTTGTGTGAAGTGATTTTGTGTATATGAATTAGAATGTGTAAATTGGATATATAATAAGTTAATTGGGTATTAATTGGTGTTTAATTGATGCTCGTATTGTTATAGAAAATTCAATCAGAGAAAATCGTTGATTTTGGCCTATAACGAGAAATTGAGGAATTGGGTGGCAAAGCTATTTTGCTAGGTGATTTGGAGTGACAGGTGAGTCTTCTATGCATCAAATTACATGCCTAAATTGTTAAAACGTCATTTGGAATTCATATGTGAAAAGGCCATTTTGGTCGAACCCTAATAGGCATGATTTGCTTGATTTTGTGCTTGGCTTTTGGACTTATTTTCCATGCCTATTTGATGCCTTTGATGAAGATTATTGAGTTGTGGTTATTGCCTATAAATTGCTTTCCATGTGTATGTTTATTGATAATTGGGGCAATGTCAATATTGCACCAAAATCATGCCAAAAAATCCGTAGGCCAACCATTTGAATGTCATCGTCGCCAGCGACAATGGCATGCCAATTGCGTCAACTTTTTGACCGCAAATGACCAAATTATGTTTGTTCCCATTTTCTGGTCATTAGACCTTTAATCATTGTTTAATCGATTATTATTGATGTCTTATTGACTTTATGCTCATTAAATTGATTCTAATGAGTTATTGATACTTATCGATACCATTAGTTTGAAATGGCATCTATTGATGTGTTTATTGCTTCTATTGATTCCGAGATGACTTGATAGAGCTACTTGTCTTGCCATTGATTTTAGTGATAATTGATTTATTGATATTGAACTTGTTGATATGGAGGATACCATTGTTGCATAATGGTGTCCATTGATGAGTTTCTTTCTTATATTGATCTTAATGTGGCATGACAGAGCTACCGATCCGACAAGGTAGTGGGAAAATACTGTCCGCTTTGTGCACATTGTATTATTGGTGGCCTAGCTAGGAAGGGTTATGATCCTGGTCATAAGACCTAATCAGTCTTATATTTACTGATATGGATATACTAGAGACTGTATGTTCGCATATAGTCCATATTGATGCTATTGGAGATTGTATGATTTCATACAATCCGTCCCTTTATCTATTTTTCCATATTGGACCGAGCCTGTAATATCTTTAATGGCCTAATATCATTGGATCTTTTGTTAACCTTATATTTATTGGTGATGTATATTAGATTCACTGAGTATCATATATACTCACCCTTTCACTGTTTGCCCTCTCAGGTGCAGAGTAGGAGGCAAATTTTCACCACATTTGACTCTCTATGGATTCTGCAGATCTAGTATCAGTGTAATATTATGAACACTGCATTATTTTTGTATGTTCATATCCTAGCTGCTCCATGGGTTTTGTACAGTATAGTTAAAGTATTAACATGTATGTATGGGAATATTAGAGATTATTAATAATATGAATATGGTATTTACAGAATGAATAGTGTTATGTGAGTGATTGGATATATATACTGTTATGTGTTTGGTGATGGGTATATATGTTTCCGCTGCGATATTGTGAATTGATTGTAGTAGATGTTTCCGATGCAGTATAGTATGAGATATATTGATGAGATTGATGGGTTCTATGGGTGCCGGTCACCTCGGCATCTCCCGCACCCTAGGAGCGTTGCGATCCGGCAATGGGTCATGACACCTGGACATACCAAGGCTCAGCAAATCTCCTTCAGGCTTCGTTCATCTTATGGGTGATTTCGAATGTCAAGAACGTCGATTACTCCAAGAAGATCGCTTGTCGTCAAGAGCTTACTATGAATCAAGCATTGATTTAATTAAATATACTCCTTTTATCAAGAACACTATCAAGAACATTCTTAATATGTTCTTGAAGGAAGTTTAGGAAAATAAGCAAATCTCAATTTTGTTCCTTTGATTTCTTGAAGAAGATGATTATTTTGTATACTTTAAACAAATTTGATTGATTTTAATAAAATCTTTAGTTTGTGTGTAATAAAAAATTTAGTTTTGTGTTTGATTAAAAGAAAGAGTTAGTTTTCCAAGAGCTTAGGCGTAAAAAATTTGATCCCCCAACTAGTAATGGTGAAGGCCTATTTATAGGCTTCTATCGCCGCTTGAATAGGAAAAATCAAGTTTAAATACTCCTATTTAATTTTATTCAAACTTTCTAAGTAATAAACCCTCCTAAATAGCCACAAAGTAGCTTCCAAAATAGCTTAAGGTTACTTGCCAACCAATAAGCCCTAAAACTTCATTTTTGGCTTTCAATCAAAACTTTCCATTTGATCAAAATCCCAAAAAGGAACCCTTCTAATAGCTAAATTGTCACAAAACATACTTGAAATCTTCCAAAATTGGAAGAAAATTTTGACCGGGGTGGTGGCGGAGGTGCACCCGAATGGGCTTTAAGCTTGCCGACCTGTGGATGGCCCTGCAACCAGCCATATGGCTATGGCAAGAAGCCACAGGCCAATAGTTGATGCACGGTCCCGACGGCTTGCCGCAAATAGGCTCGTCTACGCCCCGTGCACTCTATCTTGCATCTAATCCGTTCAAAACTTTTCAAAAACCTTTAAAACTATTTATAAACTATTTTTAATTGAGAAAACAACTTAAATTGGCTTTGGGCATACACGCGCCCGATGACTCACCGCAAAATGAGTTGGCAAATGCCTGTGGGCCCGATTTATATTCAGATTATCGAATTTAGCCTGAAATGATTCAAATTCATTTTAAAATACTTTTTGACACATGTTATATTAAAATATAAACTCGGACAATCAATTGCTAAGACAACTCTAGCAATTTCCTCAATCCAAAAGCAAAAGTAATCACTTTGACAAGCAATATTCTACTCGTGTTCTTGATTTTTGATGCCATGTCATTGAGCTTCGGCTCGGGCTCAAGGTGTGTCAAAAATTAGTGTCAGCACTAGCAAACAATAATTTGAAAAATTGAACCTTGCATATAATTAAACAAACAAGATTAGTAATTTAATTAGTGGTTTGTACCCATCAAAATGAGTATTTAGAACACTAAAGGTCTAACAATTTCCCTCTTTTTGATGGTCACAAATAACTTTTAATTGCAAGAGCTAAAAATGTGAATTAAGGAGATTTTTTGAAGAAATGTTAAAAAACTCCCCCTAAAAGTATGCCAACAAGTTTTAAATGATATTTTTAACGTTTTTGCACTTTTACTCCCCCTTTGTTTGAAAGCAATTAAAAAATGAGTGTCAAAATGAGGGTTTTTGCTGACAAAAGGTCAAAAATGTTGTCCAAAGTGAATGAATTTGCTGTCAACAAGCCAAAAGGATGTGTTGAGCTTAAAAAGTGCATAATTCAATTGAAAAGGCATGAGATTCCTGCATTTCCATCAAAATGACCATATTGCATCATTATTTGTTCAAAACAACAACTCAACATACCAATTAGCCATATTTAACTAAAAATACCAAAAGGCTAAATGGAAACTATATAAGCATGTCTTTAGCATCAATTGGCAATCAACAAACAATTAACTCAAAACAGCAAAAAAATTAATAAAACAACAATAAACATCAAGAAATTTCTCAAAATTTCATAAATATAATTAAAATCCATAATTACAACCAAAACGTAAAAAATATCCAAAAATTGACCGAAAAGGTCAACAATGTACAAAGTAAAGGAAATACAGAGAAAAAAACTCATAAATAACAAAGAATCAATAAGTGAATCAATTGGTGGATCTCCATGCTTAGCAGTTGCTTCAACTCTAATGGCAGCTACCTCAGCAAAAGTATCCAAAAGAGGCTAGTCCTTTGCTGCTAGAATGTCGCCAATCAGACTCGAAACTGCATCGCCAGATTCTGAAGCCATAGAGGGAGGAACTTCAGTCTAGTGTAGTGTGGCAGTCAATTCTCATTGTTGGCAACAAAGGTGTTAAATTGCCCCTTTTATGGAAGTCTGTACAAAGGCTATCTCATTGATATGATCATCAGACATCTCTCTGGTATCCTCTCTGTCTCTATCATCAGACATCTCTGTCAACTATCAGAAAATAGAAAATAGAAAGCATAAAGAAATTCAAAACAATACAGAATTGCAGAATAGTCCTACATACTCGACGAATACAACAAAAAACAAAACAAGAATTCCTATGGTCCATGATTTACTTAAGTCTATTACTCTGTATCTAGCTACTATTCATATACACCTATGCTCTAATACCACCTCTGTCACATCCTGATTTTGGAATATGATGGTCCTAGGATGCGGGAGATGCTAGAGGCGACTGACACCCATAGAACCCAGTATCAATTGTTATAATCATTTACGATCTCATTAATAACCAATTAATTAATTAATATCCATTCTGTCAATTCTGTTACTTTGTAGTCTGATAGTCTGTAATGTATTCTGTAATTGGCTGTAATCATCATCATCACATGCCATATCCATATTTAAACTCCATATTATGCCATACTTATATAATTACAATCTAACAATGCCATTTATACAAACCCATGGAGCAACTAGAATATATACAAAAATACAGTGTCAAAATAATTACACTATCACCAGATGTAGCAGGAATCCATAAAGAAATTAACAAACAGGATTTCACATAAAGAAATTAACAAATAGGATTTCACCTCTTACTCTGCACCTGTTAAAGGGGAAACAATTGAAAGGAGTGAGTATTAAATACTCAGTGAATCTAATATGCATCATCCAATAGAAAATGGTTAGGATACCAATAAACATTTGGTAGATAAACAATAATAAAAAAGTTACACACCAATTACAGAATGAGAAAATAGTTTACAAAAACAATGAATTAGAACCGGAAGATAGGTTACAAATCTCATATCATGTAAATAAAACAGATAATGGGTCATAAACACGTAGTAGCTCATATTGAACTCATATCATATACATAAGACTGATAAGGTCTTATGGCTAGGACAGTTATCCCTTCTCAGCTAGGGTATCATATAAACCAATGTGCACACTGCCGATGGTATTTACTCGCTACCTCGTCGGTGAGGAAACTCTGTCAAATCACATTATATCCAATGTAAGTGTAATAATTTGAGGATTTATATGAGGTTAGAAGGATAAATGGATAGATAGTATTTTAATTACAGGTAAAAAAAAAACTAATTGAGACTATAAGTAAACCGAGACCAAAGTTAAAGAAGTCGAGACCAAGTCTATAATAATCGAGACCAAAAGTAAACAAATCGAGACCTAATGACTTGTCACGGCCCGGTTTCCCGGATCGCGACGATCCTAAGGCATGGGAGATGCCAATGGCGACCGGCACCCATAGAACCTAGTATCACATGCACACTCTATAATCCTCAATATATTATTCATTTTAGTTAGTTACCAATCATTATGCTATTCTGTAATTCATTCTATAAATTTTTGCAATTGGCTGTAACTGTCATATATCATATCATACATCATCATAAAACTCAAAATATCATCATCAATATATACATATGTTCATTTCCTTACTAACCCATACATACCCCATGGAGCAGCTAGATTATGAATATCAAAACAATAATACAAAATCAGAAAATATACATCAGATAACTATCTACAGATATTCCCGAATGACAGATGACAAGAATCTATACTCTACTCCTTTCCTAAAATGGTTAAACAATGAAAAGGTGAGTATAGATGATACTCAGTGAATCTACATACATCCACAATAATCAATAGGCAATAATGGAATAAAGGTAGCAATAATACAGATACAGTGTACAAAATCGATATCGATTATAAAATAGTCAAGAAATACAATGTAGGCTCAGTATCATATGGAAAGATAGATAAAGGAATGGGCTGTATAAAAACAAATCATACAATCTCCAATAATCTGTATGGACCATACAGGTCTCCAGTAACATATCAGTATCAGTAAGCATAAGGTTGATCAGACCCTATGGCTAGGACCATAACCCCTCCTAGCTAGGGCATCAGTAATACAATGCGCACATCGCCGACAGTATTTCCCCACTACCCTGTCGGATCGGTAGCTCTGTCAAGCCACATAAAGGTCAATATAACAAGGGATACCATTATGCAACAATGGCATCCATCAATCAACTAGTCCAATATCATTCAATCCAATTATCCATAAGAACAATGGCAATGTTATAGATAACATACAATCAATGATAAATGGTTTGGCAATTAAGAAAGACATGGAACAAAAGTTGGTTCGATGGCAAAAAATGGTAGGTCAATTGGCATGCCAACGTCGCTGGTGATAATGGCATTCAAATGGTAGGCCTATGGAATACAAAACAATAGGCCAAAGACAAATGAACTAGGCATTTCATCAAACATATGGTAGGCATACAATGGCAAGCCAATAGGTTAGGTTAGGTTGCAAACTTGACTTGCCCAATTCAACCAACACAAAGCTACATTGTCAACAATGGTATAGGCATCAAAGAAACACAATTAAAAAAACATTAAAATGGATCAAATTGGCCATGAAAAATCAAGCAAAACCAAGCAAAAATGCAAAGGGTGAATAGTGAGGTAGGGCTCGGCCAAATGTGGGTTTTCAAGGATGGATTCCAATCATCAATTCAAGAAATTAGGCATGTTATATGATGCATTATAGACTCAACTAATGCTTCAAATCCCTTTGAACAAGCCAATTCCCACCAAAATCACCAAATGGTCTATATAAAGCAACCTTATCCAAATTTCAATTCTACATCAAATAAACCATCAATTAGTTTCCTATTCATATCCAATTGACTAATTCTAACATTAATTAACAAAATCAATCACTAAATCATCAACACATTTCTTACAACTTCAACTTAACCAAACCAATTAGGTATTTCTACAAATTTGCATCAATTGATGCAATATAACACCAAACCCATTCAATTCAACCTAAATAACATCTAAATAAACCATAAAACTCAACAAAACAATTTCTTACCTCAACTTGGATGATGAACTCGAAATCTTCCTTCACAAATTCCTTGAATTCCTTAGCTCCTTTCTACATATTGATGATGGAAATAGATAAAGCTAGATGAATACTCAACTTTTCTATTAATCAACCTAAAGAAATTTGCATGAAATGAAGAAGAAAGGAAAGAGTGGTTCGGCTCAAACAAGGAAGAAGAAGAAAAGATGAACAAATTTGGCTAAGTAAGAAATAAATAGAAAATCTATATGGAAATTTACAACTAAATCCCCAAATTTTCATCCATCACACTTTGGTCCAAAATCTTCTGTAATTTATTCTGTCAATTTTGTCTGAAATTAGATTTCAAAGTGGGGAATCAATAGGCTTATTTTAATTTATACTTATTTATAAAAATGGTTCTGGAGTCATTCTGTAAACCCGACCGATTAATTTCCACTATTCACCTTAAACTTCTTTTTATTTACCATTTTGTCATTGGTTACTTTTTCAATGTTCCTAAATGATTTTTACTTCTTTCTTTTTACCAAAATTACAAATAAATTATGGTGATCTTTTACCCCCAAGTCAACTTCAGAAATTCTTCTGTTGACCGGATTGCTAATTTCTCAGCAGTGTTCTAGACACCGCCGCTTTCCGGAAAAGTAGCAAGTTCGCTTTCTAACTATGTCTCTAAAATTATTTTCCACCATTTCAAGGCTAATGAACCACAAACAGAGAATTAATTCATGCATATGAGTTAGGAATTTATAGGGTATTACATTCTACCCCCTACAAATAAATTTATCCTCGAATTTAAATAAAATATACCTCACTGCTGGAAAAGGAATGGATATCTGCTCCTCATCTCCTGCTCGCTCTCCCAAGTGCATGTAACACCTCACCTAGAACCTAGAACCTGAACCATAAAAGGGCAACTAAGGGAAATTTTTTTGAATTGATTGTTGTGTGATATTGCATGCTTATGCATGAAATTGACATGTGTGCATGTTATATGAAGTGATTGTATGCATAGAGGAAGTTTAAAAGCTGTTAGGAAGAAATAGGGTAAATTTGAGTTTTTGGTGAACTGGGGGCAAAATGGTCATTTCACACCTCCTTCGAGTTTTATGGAAATTAACATTATATTTGAAGGTAGAAAAGAATATTAGGACATAAAAATGATGATATTATGTTTAAATGAATAATTGTTAGAGAATTAAACCCGATAGAAAATAATCCCAAGCAAAACTGCTCGGTTAAGGATTTCCATTTGAACTAGGGGTAGCTTAGTCTTTTCCTTTACATTATGGACTTATATAGTGTATGCAAGCCTATGGTATCATTGTAGGCTTATCTAAATCAAACCATTGGTTGAAAAGATAAAGAAATGGATGGTTGTATAGCTAGGTTTCACCATTTTTACCATAAACTCAAAGCATAGGATTATACCATTTGATTTTTAGTTAGATTTTTCCCACCCCTTCATTATTCTTAGCCATTTTCACCAACCAAACTTTTCTCTGTCTTCTCCACCATTTTTGGCCACAATTGATGAACACCAAAGCTTGTTGTTTTCTTTCATTTCTTGATCCAAACATGTTAATTCCATCATCCTAAACACAAATATATCCATAGATTCAAAGGAAAAGCAAGAAAAGTTGATAAATCAAAGCTTTGGAGTTATTGAAAAACTATTGGAAAAGTAAGTGATTTTGTGATTCTTTTGGTTTAATTGTGTTACTAAGATGTTCTTTGATATTAATTGGTGACAAAAATGTGTTTAGGTTGAAAGAAATTCAAAGATTGGAAATCAAACACTAATCGAAAAAGGTATGGATCAAAGTGTGATTTTGATAAAATCTTTTTATTCAAATGAGTTGTATTTGATGTGTTTAACATGAATTAGTGATTATTCAATGGAAACAAATTCATTTGGATGAAATTTCATTTGGGCCGAACCATGTATGCTTGAACAATGGTTTTATACTTTGGTGTTTTATAGGTTTAAATGAAGGAATGGTGTACATTTGATGAGTATGTAATGAACTGATGGTTAAATGATGGAAAGGAATCCATTTGAATGGATTTGTACTTTGGCCGAATGTGATGATGATGAATAATGGTTTAGTACTTTGATGTTTAATAGGTTTAAATGGTTAAATGTTATGCATTCGGTGTATATGTATGTTATTTGAATGAATGGTGTTGGAAAATGGATGAATGGAATGAATTCCATTTAGGTTAAACCACATTGAGTTTGTTAGTTTAATGTGTTAGGCTAATGCAATTTGAAAGGTAAGGTTTGAATATAGTTTAATGGTATAAGTAATGAAAATATATAGGTTTAGATATGTAAAAGATGATTGATATAAGTACTTGGAAAGCATATGTGAGTTATGGTATATGTTTGATATGAAATGATGAACAAAGTGCATATGAGTTATTAATTTGGTTTAATAGTGATAAATATGTGAAATGTGAGTCAAATGTGGTGATAGAATGTGTTTATTGAATAAAGGATTGAAAAGAGAGTGAATTGTGTAAATTGAGGCTTATAATGCATATTGAGTATGCTTTGTGTATGCTTGATGTTTGTTTATGCGAATAATATGTTTTGTGATATTTTTACATCTTACCAGAGTGTTATATGTGAAAATAGGTGAACCGTCGAGTACTCCAGCTCGGAGTGTCGGACGGCAGGCCGATTAGGGCTACCGATAGTGCTTTGGGGGCTAAAGTGGTTTGATTGCAATTAAGGTGAGTCTATATGTATAATCATGCATGATTTGCATCATATATCATATGAAAAGTCATTTGGACTGATAAAAAGGAGTTTGATATCCAAAAGTACCTACAGTGCATATTGGCCCGTAAATAAGCCCACCGAAATGACCTAAAATGACCTAAACTTTGTTTGTCCATAAAATGAAATCCAGAAAGCCAATTGAGCCACCACTTGGCCCAATCTCCTAGTCTTGACCTAAGCTTTAAAATGGTACCTCATGGTCCACCTAAATCCTTTGGTAACATACTTAACCAGAAACTACTCAAAAATCTCAAAACGGACCAGTATCGGAGAGTGTCAGTTGCGGCAACGCAACTGGGTCTCGTCAGGCATTTTTTTGACATTTCCCAATTTTGTCCTATTATTCTTTATGTGTGTGTGTGTGTGTGTGTGTGTGTGTGTGTGTGATTGTTCTATAGCTATATGAATTCTATTTGCGTTATATTTACTCTTATATAGAGACACACTCATATGGTATTATAACAGGGCTACCTCGATGGTGTAGCTGGTAATTCCATTGACCATGTGCACACTGGTATTTATAGACCCTTGCTAGAGGGGGAGGATATTCTCTAGCCGCAAGGGCCGATCACTTTTACGTACAGTGGATTAAGCATAAATAGTGCTGGAGTTATAGAATTAAGCATGATTGTGCTATTTCAGTACAATTGTACTTTTCATTGGACCCAATCTTGTTATATCATATGTGTGTTAACTTGTACACTGGATACTTGTACACTGGATATTTATATGGATATGTATCTGGATACTTATATGGATATGTATCTGGATACTTACATGGATTCTTATATGGATATTTACATGGATACTTACACAGATACTTGTATCACCATTTATTTGTTATCTTATATGATTCTACAGGCCATATATGGGCAACTATGGTAATATGACATCTACTACATTTTTATACATATGGATTCACTCAGTATTTTTATACTCACCCCCTTTAGTGGTTATCATTTTCAGGTCTGCAATAAGACTCGAATTACATTGGCACCTTCTATCCTCGCCGTGGAATTTTAATACTTATACATGTAATATTCCAGTCCCAAAAGTATATGTAAATATTTGTACAGTATAGAGGTTCCATGGTACTGTAAATTAAATAGGGGCATGTATATGTATGTGATTGTATTTATATGGTTTTGCATATATACTATGCTATGGATGAATATAGTATGATATATATATATATATATATA